>CABFOV010000620.1:21633-70381 GCA_902141375.1 Timema poppense | reverse complement strand
GGTTGCACTTAAAACGCTTTTTTTTTTTAAATCCTAACTTAAAAGAACTTCTGAAATCCAGACGCAGTGTATTTTAATAAGACTGTACTTCAATGAGTGTCTGGCTTAGTGTCTGTGTCATTGCGTCCATCGCTCATTAAGCGTGAAGAAAACGGAACCTTGTTTCTACTCGCAAAACTTTGGCCAATAATTCAACATACACAAGTTTTGCAATTACCCTTCTTTTACCTTAGGTCTTTTTTTCATATTTTTAAATTGTGTTGACTTTATTTTCTCCCAAGTCTGCCTATTCGTCTTATTCGAATAAAGTTTGCTTCGTTGTGTGAGGAAAACTTAAGAGTGTTTTTAGCAGGGACATACCATTAAGTTAAAGTGAGTGAACCTTCTTGCTAGAGATTACTCTAATAAATGTGGATGTACTTTTAAAGTACCCCCTCAATTCAAAACCCTACACAACTTCTAATTCCGACTCCAGACATCTTTTTTCAAAACACTTTCTCGAAACTCATAAATATTACTGAGTAACAAATATCCTGCCTTTGGAGAATAATGACGATGTAGTAAGCAGGAAGATAGAGAATTTGTCGTTTATAACGTTTTCACTACCCGCTTAGATGGTTGCAAGTCTTAAGGTGGGGATTCAGGGGACGCGAGAAAAATGCAGTGTTTTTGCAGTTTTTTTTATATAAAAACTTTTTTTTTGCAAAAATATTATATATGGCTCCAATACAAACATAGAGTTTAATTTTCTTCACATGGTAGTACCAACCGTTTTTTAATATCTGTCATGAGTATGGGTGCATTAGATCAAACACTCTTTAAATTAATAGTAAAAGTGGTCATTAAATTATAGGACATGTTTGACAGATATTAAACCACTGTTGAGGTTCCCCCTGGGAAAAAAAAATTATTGAAACAATATTTGATTTATATTGACCAAAAGGTTTTGCTATAAAAACTGCAAAAACATTAACGTGCCCCTTACATCCCCATCTTAAGGCGTTACTCTCGCAATATACTGGACTGATAATGACAGGGAGATCAAGGCTTGAATTCCGTCTGAGCGCTTTTTCCTAAAGGACTTCAATTATACCTCACCCGCCACGGTGGCATAGTTAGTTAGCTAACGCGCTAGTCGTGTTGAGCTTGACTGCCGAAGACGGGGGGATCAAGGTTCTAATCTCGGTCGGGTGAACTGGGGGTGGTTTTTCCTAAATGGTTTTCCACTCTCCCTCCATGCAAATGTGGGTTCACTTCCTCTAAATTCAACCTTTCAAATTCCTAATCCATTAGCTTAATTAGTACTTAATCATATAACGGGTAGTAAGACGTGGTGCTAAATAAAATAAATAAAAATTATACTTCCATGCAAGTTCAGCCATATTTTACTCTAAGGCTTACCTTTATAATGCCGGGGACCTGACGGTCTAGGGGTAAAGTGTCAGACTTCTATGTCAGAGGTTCAGGGTTCAAATACCGGTCCCAGCACAGGTTTTACTGCTTACCAAACCCTTCCTTCACTTCTGGCAAATACGCTTTCACGCTTTGTGAATGTGTGGAATGCCAAGCCCCTCACCATGGTTCATAACCCACGTTAAACTGTAGGTCCCATCTGCTTTCCACCATCATCATTCTCACGTATCATCCTACCATCTGGGGATAGTGAATTTCACCTCCCTCAGAAATTAATTCCTCCATACGCCAGGAGAGCCGAGGTAAGATAAGGTCGAATGGTCAAGATCTAGAGCATTAGCCCCACCACCCCTACATGTGTGAAAATATACGGATAGCCCGAATGGATAATAGAAGGGATGAGCAAAATATACATAAAAATATCTTCACTACTTTTTATTTGAAAATTTATGGCTAGTTTTAAATTTTACCCTATTCTTTATCTAAATTTAATTTGTCTTCAAATAGTTTTTTTCTATTTCCAGTTGCATATGTTTTTCCCATTAAAAATGTTGAGCCACCACATTTTTTAAAATTTTGCCATAAATATACACCATAAGGTGGAGATGAAAACCTCATATTTTGAGATAGGATAAATCACATAGGAAAAATCAAGCCCCTACCCCATGTGCTCGGCCTAGATTCGAACATTTACCTCTTAACTGGCAATCCAGTCTATTCCAAGACTAACCATTGTTACAATGTGACTGACTATCTGTGACGGTCATTTTAGACAAAACAACATAGATTTAAATACTCTATGACAACTTTCGTTATAAACACTCACTTCAAAACATAGATATAGTATTTAGGGTTCATAGCTTAATAGTATTATGTTATGAGCCATTCTGGTGTCAACATATTATCATATATTTTCCATTCTGTCAGAACTGAAAATATATTAACAGTTTGGGTCTTGGTGAACTTCAATTAATGTTTTATATATTCTTTCCTATTTGGAATTCACTTGCCTTTAGAACATAAGGTATTTTACTAGTTAAAAATTGGTTTACCCCTTTTTACGGCAGCCCTTACTTTTCAACACTTTATGAAGTTTCAACTAAAATAGGAATCTGGTAGGAAGAACCTTTTAGAAAATACATTATTGCGATCAACGTTGATATTATTTTACTACATTATTAGTGTTATTTTTTTATGCATTGATATTACGTATGAAAAGTGACAATTGAAAATAAAACGATTTTACGTATAAATATATTAAGATTTACCCCTTTAATAACAACTAAATTTGAACGTCAAATATTTTATTATCGACATAAAATAAAGGGTAAAGGGTAAATCTTGAAGATTCGAAAGACAGTCTCGTGCTACTGTAACTGCTTGCATAGTAGTATTTAATTTTTACTTTCAACATGAATATTAATCATTCAATAAATACCCAAATTCGGTGAATGACAACTTTACACTTATTAATGAAAGGCTATATAAAAAATATGCGGTTGATCTAGTAATAATCTCGCTATTAGTGAGTAGGCCTGAATACAACCAAGGAGATAAAGAAGGAAACAAACACACAATATATCATGCTAACGATTACTAATATATATATTACACCTAGACTACTCCACTGTTATTTAAATAGACGCTACCAGAATATCTGACGCCATGACGTCATTTAAGGCCAGATAGTGTGTGATTAATTATTTATCGATCCCCGGCGCTTCCAAATAGTTATCTGTGAAGAATTTGTTCTGTAACGGGGTCAAACTCAGCCTAGTGGTCACAAATGAGAAGCTACTTTAATGAATAAGTAGCAGCTCCAGTTTAGAACACCGAGATTGTTGGCTGGAGGGTTCATTGTGCTGACCACATGAAGCCCTATATCCGCAAATACTGGCACTGTCATCGCTAATGATGGTGGCCCCTCGGTCGGTATGGTTCGCTTAAGGGATCACACCATGGAGTTTTTTTCTATATATTGTGAATGCCTAGCCATTTCCCATGCAACGGAAGTAACGTCAATTCTGTCAACAAGTGCCTTCAATTTACTGTAAAAGCTTTGATTTAACTAATTATAAACAATTTACTTCTTTATATTTGGCTGATTTTGTTTGGAATAACATACAGATTGTTACACCTTTAAAAACGAAGGTATTGTGGATTTCCGTAAATACAGGTCTTGTTAGATATAGATTATATCAACAGTCCAGTGCTCTATATTATTACATCACATGCCTATTTTTGCTTCCATTAGCCAATAAACTCATATTAACATTTGCATCTCAGTTGATAACTAATATTTGATTAACAATTTGTTATCTTTAACGGATTTATTTAAATCCTTATCAAGGAGGAGGATAATTTATAATAAGCGAGTTCACGTATTCTTGGAGGGATAATGAGAAAACCAAATTGATAAATTACATGTGGAAACCTTTATTCCCTCCTTCCAATGTATACAGTCGTAATTTGACCCCAAAACCTCCTTGTATACGCCTACATAAATACGAGAGTAAAGATTTAGACCGATGGCCCCCAACGTGGTGGCCGCCACTGTTCATTTAATCTGTTTATTTAAGAAAAGGGCGTGTATAGTGCACCACTTAATCAATAGCTTCGTTTTAGTGACGTGTGTGAGATATATCTACTATGTGATTTCATTGTTTTCAACCAAGAACACACAGTTAACGACTTTCCCACTTCAAAGATTGTCTATGAGCCGGTATAACACACAGCTCTTCCGACTTACCTCAATTTCTAGTCCCAAAAACCTGAGTGGCTAGAGAAAAATCAACACCCACATTGTTATTTTCAATAAATATTGTCCAAATAATTAAAATGTTAAGTTAAAACATTATAATATATTTTATCTACCTTCGATGTAAAATATTGTGTTTTTATTCCATGATTTTTAATCCCAAAATACATTTCTAGTGGACTAATGATTGACGCCCAACATACAAGTCTTTAATGTTCCCTCTGGTATCCAAAAGGTTGGAGACCCTTGGATTAGACCTAGTGGCCAACGGTGTGGGTCGTTAGCATTTAGCATGCTGGGTTCAGTATTTCGCGTTTTCTGCTAACGATGCCATCAAAACTAAATACACAAGTGCGTCATTTTCACGAAGGACCTGGCTACTTCCTTTATCTCTCTGAAAACAACCTTTCCCCTTAGTTTATTTCCTTCATTACTGCTGCCTATTTGTATCTCAATGAACAATTTGAGACCTGACTTTTCTAATTTCATTTGACATAGTTTACTTAATTGGAATACGTTTAATGTGAGCAACTATAAACTCTCCCAATTCGACCCCTAGAGACTAATGATATAAGTTTTAAAAAAACATGGTTATATATGAAATTATAAGAGGCCACGTTAATTGGACTATCATCTCAATTAATTTTAAATTGTTATTTTGATCCCTAGGGTCTGATGAAATAATAAAAAAACATGGTTATTTATTAAATTAAATGACATCGATTTAATTTGACAATCATCTCAATTCATTTGAATTTGTTATTTTGATTTATTTTGGAATATTATAATTTAAATATTCGTAGCAAACTAATTATTGATTAAGTACTCCCTTCATTATATTGCTATTAAATAATTAACACGCTTAGCCACATAATTGTTGAACCATTCATCTCTTGATTACACAGTAACTGAATATCTATTAATAACTATCTTAATGAATGATTTACACGCTTAACCCTACAATTACTGAACCAACAACTATATTATTTACTCAATAATTCACAAACAACAACTTCTAGTTTATTTCTTTAACCCTAAAATACGTTATATGAACAAATAACATAGCCTACGACCGCAACTAAATGAAACCAATAGGAAACCTTATCTTAGATTAAAAAAATACGCTTTTTCTAGTTAAAATATGAAATAAATAATCAATACTTTAGAAGTCATAAGCGTACCATACAGTACTCACAATAATAGCCTTTCTAACTTGTTTAAAGCTTGAATAAAAATATTTAGAATTTGCCAAAACTTTTTTTTTTAAATATAGAACCGTTTGGGTTACACGGTTGTGTACTATTTACGCTGATGTTCTAGGGATCAGAAAGGTTGATCTCACCGTCGTAGGCAGTCTAGTTTATTGCGAGGATGGCGCCTGATAGACCATGCAACTATTGAAGCGTGTTTTGCTAGTATAAAAATCTTTATGGAATTTAATGTTTGAAAAAATATTTTTTTTAGTGGTGTAAGTGACCAAACAAAGGTTTATTCCTAAATATTTGTATGATTTTCAACTCATAATCGTCTTAACTCTAAATGATTTGATTGTAAAGGATATTATACAATCGTACTTTATTTATCATATAGTTTAATATAGTTTTTAGAAAAGGCTATCAGTAAACTGCTCTTAAATAAATTTTCCGTGGAAAAATAAACTCTGGTTAATCAAATTAAAAACATTTCAGATATACTGTAGCGTAATTCGTAGTGAATGATACATGTAAAAGCCTCTGGAGGACCAGTGTTATGAACACGGACAAATGGACGGTTTGGTGGAATGGGGATGGGTAGAGGCAACTCAACTTCACTTAAGGTGCGGCAGAAGGGAGCGCAAGTATTTGTACAGTTTTTATATAATATACATTTTTGTGTGAAGTTAAATTAAATATTTCTCCAGTAGCAACATAGAGTTTAGTTTTCTGCACATGCTAATATCAACTAATGGTTAATATATTTCACGGGTGTCCTAGAATTTTGTCAAAACTTTTTATCTTATTTAAAATATTTTGACAACATTCTAGGACACCCTTAACAAATATTCAAGTTCTGTTGATATAAGTATGTGCAGAAAACTAAACTCTATATTGCTACTGGAGAAATATCTATATATTTTGTCCAAAAAGATGTAATGTTATGAAAACTGTAAAAATACTTGCGCTCCCTTCTGCCGCACCTTAATGTTGTCTGATTGGTATTGTCTTGGAGCAGTCCTCTTCATTAACACACGCACAAGAATTAAAGAGATTGGACCGCTTCCGGGTGAAAGTTCACGGAAACTTACTTCACTCCTGGTCCAACCGAGTCTCAGCGCACGACTATTGTTCGTTCACGGTAGGAGTTTACCTGGAAAAGGACTTTTTTCCCTACCAGAAATCTATTATATTGTAGGATATCGGTAAGAAAAAAGACCTTTCAGAGGTAAACTCCTCCCGTGAATGAAGTATAACTAAAATCGGCAGTGCTAAAAACCGCTCCAGCGACACTTGGCGGGAAAACAATACACAGGGCGGGAAATCTTAGCCCGCTAAACTGTAAATATACAATAGGCTTGGAGTGGTCCAGGTAGGTTCTTGTTGCCTTCAAGAGTGGGGAAAGGATAGGGAAAGTGGGAAGGTTTAAGAAAGTATAAGGAAAAAACAGGAAACAGTCTTAAACTCAACAATAGGAAAATATACAAACACACAACATTACATTTTTCACCTTCTTCAACGACGCAAAACAAAGAACAAAAACAAAACAATATAATACATAATAATCAAATCATAAACAAAAACACTTCAATATAGAGGCATATAGAACCTAGCTAAAAATAGTACAATCCAAAGAGGTAAGATAGTCGATGGATATCTTAAAAAATGAAAAATATACGAACATATGTATTCAAAACAAAATAATTAAACTAGTTTAATTTATTTTTATTTAATTAGTAATCAGTAAATAAATCCTAAATTTTGTGTGTTTATGTGTGTGTGCGAGGGGGGTGGGGGGGAGATGGGATAACTCATACATTTTCTAACTACTGTTAAATTAATTTTTCTCCAAAAACACATGAACTTTGTTATTTAACATGGAAATCCATCCCCAGATATTCCACCAAAATACCCATTGTTTTAGAGATAGAATTAAAATCACGATTTAGTCTTTAAGTATGGCCATACAACTGCATAAAAATATCAAATTCAAGGGAAATTAATAACACCATATCAGCTATAGCCACAGGTTCAGAACGGATAGAATTGTGAAAGGCAATTTTTTTTAGTTTGGGTGAACATACGTCAAGATCCACCACAATGTCGAGGTCAAAGATTTTAGCGAGTACAATAATTTATTTTAGATAAATTTATAGCAAACAGTTGTATTTCAATATATTTCAATCGTATCCCTTGATATATTTTTGAGAGGTGTATAGGCATATTCCCTTTTATAAGTTGTCCTTGGTTAGTTATTAGTTTAACTGCAAAATATAATCTTTCAAAATTTAGACTATTGTTGATATAATTTTCTTAAAATCTGATGTAACTAAACAGACCTTTAAAATGCTGAAAACATTATTAACATTAATTCATTAGTTAACAATGAAATCTTAAATAAAAATATGGCCTGAGAATAAAATTTGCACTAAATTAGATATATTGCTAATTTTACTAAATCACTCAAAGTTAACTTTTAGTGAATGCTTTAACATGGTGGGAATCGAGGTAACGGGACGTAAACTGATATCACAATGCTTCTATAGAGTTAATTTTGCGAATAATCCAACATGAGCATTTAAAAAAATATAAAACACATAAAAATCAAGAGCCATATGCGTGAATATGATAGCTTTAATTTATTGTGTCTGTACGTTGCGCATATGTTACGTCGACAGCTATAAAAGTGAGATTGTATGTATTTATTTTTTAAATTTCCAGACACATGAAAATGGTTTGTTTACGCTCGAATGAATATTCATTTTGTCGCCACATCATGTCGGATAGAGAGGGGAAAAAGTAACTCTTTCAAGCATGTTGATGATGGGGCATTATTATTTCATAAATGCTTGTCGTAGCTACCATTGATACCGAAAAATAGTCATATTAAAGAACTCAAATTGTGAATGTTGATTCACTAGCTAATATTAAGTGTCCAAATAAAGAGTTGGTTTTAGTAGCTGATGGCCTTTTATGTCATTTGATTCATCATAAATTTTCTTGTCACAATCAGAAATCACACATCTAGCATCCATCAGTGGCGCAAGGATCCCGTACTTTCTTCAAGCGACGTAAAAACACTTCATCAAAAGAATAACACTAGGACAACCAAGTTTTATAAAATATTTTAATTAATATTAAATAATAGTTTTATTATAATACTGTAGAATGTATACCTTAATACTAATATAGAGATTACTTTCAATAGATTACATTGTACTTTACTTACTATTATTAATCATATATATATATGTATATTCACGATTAATTAATGTTATACAATAGCATCTATTTAATGCTATTTTTGTGTAATAACTTAATGATCAAAGTCTATTATAAAACTTAATTTTATGTACTTTTACAGATGTTAAAGAAAACAGTTTTAATAAACCAAGGCTTTACAAAATAAAAATTGCTGACAAATGGTGAAATATAAATAGGCATATAGGCCTATATAGTATATAATCATATAATGTATAAATATATTATCTAAAATATTAAATAAATATATTATATAAAATATAATATAGATATATTATATAAATATATTATATAAAATATTATATAGTATACAAATATACTATGAATATAATAAACAAATATATACTATTTATTATTTTATATATAACATATAAAATATATTATATAATATAAACTGTTTATAAAACTAAAACTAAATGCAAAATTTGTAGATTTAGCTTTGTCCTGCATTGCATGACTCTGGACAAGGAGTTTGGGGATCAAATCCCTTTAAAAATATTTTATATTATTTATGTATTAAACACAATATTGCTAATTTAATCTAAGTGTTAGGGATGAAGAGGGAAACTTGGTGAGAATTCAACAGCACTATATTTGATAAGAGTCGTGAAAACCATAGTGGGGATCATTATATAAGTAACTACCCAAACCAACCCAGTCGGGGATCCAACCCCAATTTCTCTGTCAATGGTGACCAAGTGTAATGCTAGTGTTATGTTCTAGCCCACTTGATCACTGATGTAGATATTTACATTGTTTGTAACTTTTTCTGATCTGTGCACCGCGTCTTACTCCATCCGGACTATATACACATTTATAATTATCGGGTAGGGATTAGAAAAGTATAATTTTAGAGGTATGTACCTACATTTGCGTGGCGTGGGATATTTGTTTAGTGGGGAGAAAACAACTTTTAAGGTTGGAGCCTTGAATTTACTATCTCCGACAAAACAAACCATGTGGGACTAACGCCTTAGTCCACTTACCCGCTGATGTGGGCCTTTATAGTTAAAATGTGATACTATTTTTATTTTCTATCTATATTTACTGTGTGCGTCTGGCTGTGACACCTGTCTAAGGCGCTTAAATTAAAAAGGCAATTTATTTGGTTTCTGAGGGAATCACAGTTCTTAGGAAGCTTTAAGAAAAACGTCAAGACTCAAAGAGGAGCGCCAAAACAACCTCTCTACAACGCCCCACGCCAACCACCCCTCTGGGCCAATATACAGACATGAAAGGCATCGACACAGGCGTGTATTACAATCCACCCTTCCCGATGGGGAGACTATTAATTAAAATAGAGGCATTAAAATCTCCTTTACCTCTCCCCTTCAACATCATCCCCCCCCCTCCCCTTACCAACACCTCCAATGATATCCAGCTGCGAAATTAACATTCGAAATGTTGCGGTCTCTAAAATTAACTTTTTAATTAAAACCGACGGCTGCGCTTGGGTAGCAATTTATACGGTTCAGTTTTCGAGAGAGGGGAACAAGGGATTTATATTTTTTGGCGTCAGTTTGATTAAAATCAACCTCAGGAAAATGACAATCAGAGTATCCACAAGGTTCTGAGGTCTGTTTACAGTGTCCTTTAGAAAGAAAAATACATGCATGTTGTACTATCCTGCTGACATTTTCAGGTTTGCATGCATATCAATCCCTCTCCATATTCTATTTTAAAAATTTACACTTTATTTAGTAAAACTAACAATATTTGCTCTATATGGATGAATGAATGAATGGCACACATACTGTAATAAAATGTCGTTTACATATGTGATTCATTAATACTTTTAATACAGATGTTTTTATTCGTCTTCTTAAGTAAACAACCTGAATATTGGTTTGATGTGATTTCTCGTTGCCTTCCACAGTGAATTTATATTAGCAGCGCTAAAGGGACTACCAATTTTGTCGGGGAAGGTATTTTCACATACATTCCATGGTTCTTTTACATTCCACTATCGACATGGACTGACGGCTTTGCTATCCCTCTGAAGGAAGCTGTACTACGGATTTTAATCGCCCAAGAAAAATCCATCGACCCCAGCTGGTCTAGATCCAACAAACATTGGGTCCTGAGGCTAGAACTTTAACCCAAGACCACCAAGGCCGACGTGTTTATTTTTATAAATCAAATAGAGATTTTTTTTTCTGAATTGTAAAATTAAACGATTATTTAATACATATAAATACAAAAATCCTAGCTGTATATGTATATCTCTTCAAAGATTTCTCGTACTTCCCGATTTGTTAGAAAGTTGAAATTTGAAGCAGTTGTACAAAAACCACTGAAAAGATGCGCAAAAATCCCAAACCAAGCAATGATAAAAACATAAATATTAATTAAATATCTAAGAATGTTTGTATGTACATTCGTACAGTAGGGGTAACTTAAAAAATTATAAACCACTAAAACAAATGTTTTATTTGATCATTATATCTCGTTTATGTGTTATTTACAAACTAAACTAACCAAGCAAAACCTAAACTTCCAAACTTCTACTAATTGAAGATTAAGTTTAGCTATTACCAAACCCTTCCTTCACCTCTGACAAGACATCTTGTGAATGTGGGGAATGCCAGGTCTCCACCGTGGTTCGGATTCCACGTTAAACTGTAGGTCCTCCGTTCCATCTCACTATAACCCTACCACTACACATTAGCGTAAGTGCGTATAACCCGAACGGGTAGTAAGACGCGGTGCTAATAATAATAATAATAAAGCTTAGCTAGGTTGGGTAGAAGGCCCTATAGTTATAGTAAGTCTTTTGTATGCTGGGTTGAAACCTAAGTGGCGTAGTGAGGGCATATGACTCCCAGGTTGGGCGTCTATTTTTGCACCCCTTTTACCTGGTGTAGAAATCAAATTATTTTAAGAAAATTCTTATAAAAATCTTAATAAGAGCTTAAATAAAAGTAAGGCTACAAAACCATTCGTGTAAAAAGGCAGTAATGTTGCAAGCAAACTTCAACCCAATAAAAGGCAGTTAAAGCAGTTAACACCTAACCTAACGAAAGGTATCTGAAGCAGTGGACTTTTAACCTAACAAAGGACAAATAAACTCATGTTACTCATATTAAAAGCCACTATTGGTGATAATAAAGATAAATACTAGATGTTTAGGAAACAGACAATACACATTTTTATTTAATATGCTATGTATGATAACAAACACATCACAGTAAATATCCCATACGTTTTCTTCAGGCTCTTTTATCTAGTAAAGTAATGTAAAAATCTCCCCACCTTATTGTTGCTCGTAGCCACAATATTATACTTGCGCCTGCGCGTTGCAATTACAGCTGCAACTTTATGGAGAACTTGGAAATCTCGAATGGCTGTCTGCCAATAATGGAAGGCGTAAATGTGGCACGCCTTTCAAATGAGTAACTTACCTATATTTTAATGATTTAAAGTGGACACTTAACAACCATTCTTCATTTGTTTTACTGTGGCTATTTAAAATGATAGTACACATTTATTTTATGTGTTTTGATTATATATGTATATATGTATTTACCAACTCGAAGTAATGACTTCAGTATTATTTTATTTACTATATAAATACTGAGAGGCACATTTCATCAGAGTTTTTGTTCTGTCTCTAATAAAAATAATAATAATCCATAGTGTATTCTAGTTTATTAATTATTTTTAACATGTTTTTATTAATATAACGTGTTATATATGTAATTAATTTGAACCCTCCTTAATAAGATTAAGGGGAATACCGGAGGTCCAAATATAACAAAAATATAAAGGGGCAAAAAGGGGCAATAGGAGCAAGTGCTTGGAGTTCTTTGCTTTGATTGTCTGTGAACAAACATACAAAACTCAGACCCCGCAACTCACACCCATTGCGGAGTTTAATAAGAGAACGGTCTATCTCCAGAGATAGTTAAAAGAACGAAGATTAATCTCTAAAAAAGGTACACCAAAATAAAGACTCAATCATTACCACAACATAAAATAAAATACCTAGGATATGGTGGAATAAAGTTACGAATAAGAATAAGAAAAGTTTTCAAGTTGGTATTTATTTAACAGGCAATCAATCCCTTGAGAAAATATATAATTGATGTAACGTGACAAAATTTACATTCATGAAATATTTGAGACATCATTATTGTATGCAAGCAATATATATTTAGGGAAAACATGCATGGTTTATATTATTAAAATTTTTTTAATCTATTAGTAAGATCGCCATTATCATAAATTTGCCCAATACAGTAAAATGGCATTGATCACATAACAAACAATATCGAGAAAATTAGTTACGAGTTCATGTGTTACAAAAAAAAATAGATCATCAAACAAGTTATCCTTATTTGGATAGTTATAAAAAGTATTTCTCCTAAACATTTAGTATATAGACCTATACAACAATTTAACTAGCCACACAATATTTATTCTGAACTCTACCCAAATATTTACTTTCCTCTTTTTTTTTATTAACAATTATACCATTTTGCCATAACAACAATAAATAGCAAAAGTTAAGGTTGAGACGTCATGGATAAAATAACTATCATTTAATTTTAGAAGCTTTACTAAACCCATGAACATATTTAAATTTACTATCAAGAGACCGAATAATACAATATCCCTGAGATTCAAAATCGACTCTTTTGTCAATGGTAACATATCGTAACCATCCTAATGTTTATAGTCGATTTTTTATTTATTGAAGAAAAAAAAAATTCGATCATCGATATAAATGTCTCGATCGTGCAACTAATCGACTTAGAAGTGAAGTCGAGCGTATTTTCAATTATTACACATTTAAGATTAAATTACCGAAAAAGAATTTTGAATAAGAAATTTACATGACATGCGCATGAGAATATACATCGAGAAGGTTCTTTTCAGTCCAAAGCTCCTCCTAAACTAAGGGTGAGTAGAACATCTTCCCAACATAAGATCTTTGTCACTAATATCTTTGGCACAGACCTATTACACAATCGGAGTTCAGTATTACATCCAACGCGCGGCTGAGTAGGTGTGTTTTGATTAGTAACTCGCGTTAGTGTTCCCTGTTGACATCAGCTGCAGTATGATGGGGTAAGTTTAATTTCTTTAATTTGTACACTCATATCGCTGAATGCTACCAATTATTATTGTTAATATTTAATACTACTCATTACTACTACTTATTATCATAGTATTATAATAATTAATAACATCATGATTTTAATAGTTATTCTAGTAATAATAATTGTATATTAATAATCTTTTTAGTTAATTATTAAGAACTTATTTCTTTTGCTCATTTTATTTTTTACTAAATGTCACCTCTATGATACCCCTACACCGATGGTACCTGGTGCGAACCGCCTACACCACCCAGCCCTTCCTGTGCTTTTACGAGTATAGTGTTGTATATCTACTCCTCACAGTACAATGCTCTTTTTATGGGCAAATATTTAAAATAATATTTACTGTCACTATATAAACAATGTTTAGAGTAAGTAGTGTTCATAGTTTTCTTGGTATAGAATATATCTCTTCACTTAATTGGCAAACAGTGATAAATATAATGTAATATGTTGGCCGATAACTACTCCGGAGTGACTTTTCACTCAACCTGTATGATGTTGTCCTGCAGTTTTAGTGTCAAGGTGTTGGCTATTATCGATGTACCACGACCATAAGAAAACTCAATATTTCAATGGCACAATAAGATTGTATTCAACTTAAACGTATAACAGAAGAACAATTTAAAGTCCGAGCAAGGCTAGATACAAACAGTATAGTGCGTCCATAGTATAATCTTTGAGAGAAACTGGCTAGCACGGTGCAAATTCTAAACTAATTGTATAAATGATTGCATTGTATTAAGTATTGTATAAATATGCTAATTTGGCAGCTTGCAATCAACTATAATATAAAATACTTTACTTATACATTTCCATTAATAATAATGCTAAGAAATGAACTCTAAATCTCCATGAAACAGTTAAAGAACAGAAGGATCTAAATGTTCCAGCAAATGCAATCTTTAGAGTTTGAAATACAAAAATTATCTTCTATCTATAACATGAATAATATAGGGCCTAATCAATCCTCGCCCTTCCCTAAAGGCTTGATTCAAACAGTAAATATAATAGGTCATCTTCAGGAAAATATGCAGAAACAAACAAAGACTGGCAATTTATAAAAAAAAAGGGGTCAAAATATACTTAACTTAACTAGCAAAACAGAGTTTAATATTTACATCATATATGTCTCGTCAAGATTAACTACCACAACCTACGCCGGCATATATTAGACAAATTTTGAACATTTCCTTCTTCCAAGAGTATGTAACATTACTATAACGGGCCCCACTGTTTGGTGCCAATTGTAACGTTCTTGTAACTGTCTCTACGTTGGGCGCCAATTATAACATCTTCGTGGCTTGCCCCTAATTGGAATGTCCTTTGTAACACCCCTCGTAACCGGCCAAAAATAGTAATAGTGCACGAACGTTAGCTAAAACTAATCGCTCCCAACAAATAAATAAAATCTATCATTTAAATAAATATTTTAAATGTTTAAAAATATATCTATGTTAAACGAGACAGCCATCTCGTACAGCCAGAGGGGTCAATATTTAGAGTTATAAGCTAAATATTAAAAAAGGGAATTTAAACATAATAATATTTTTATGCCATAGCGATAATTTAGAAAAATAAATATGTACCAACGCACGGCTTATCCCGAAAACCATGCATAACCTAGTATATCTTCCTTTTAAATTACCTCAATATTTACAGAAAATAACACAAATCTACAACACAGCATCACACTAACGTATCATAGGGAAGTACCAATGGGGAGTGTAGAATCCAAAAAGTCTCCTTATATGGACATGAACTTACTCTACACTAAAGAGGGAGGGAGAAGATGTTGTAAGCCTTGTTGGCAGGGGTCGCCCGTTTGACAAGCGTCACCAAGCAGATCACGTGGGTCGAGTGGAGTGGCGGCTAGGTAAGTTGAGCAATTATTGGTAGCCATCGTAGGTAATTCTACAACCACTTTAAATATCAAGTAAAAATTTAGCCATTATGATTATTAATATACATCTTCTGAACAAATTGATTATATCGGTAAAACCGATAAAACACCCAGTCTCTGGTTGTCATTTTATCGTTGGGAATAAGAAGTCACAAGGGTTATAGTCTAATACAAACCTAATTTTCAATGCTTTAGTAATTAATATAATATATGATTATGGTCCTTATTCAACCAAACTTAACTTACAACTTCATGGGTTGCTGAATAATTGGTTCATGATAGGAAGACAAATTCAGAGAATATCGTTAAAAATAATAATAATTATTATTATACAAACTTAACTTTCAAACCTTCCATGATTTGTATACATATTTATAGATCTTACTGAACCTAACTTAACCTTTCATGCGTTTATGAATTCTATTCTTATTTAATGTGGTAAGTGAAGACCCTCCTTTTTCCGTGTATTACCATGCAACGTAAGAAAAGGGTGGTAATCTTAGAACCCCCTGGGGCCTATAAAAGTGGAGTAACTATGCTGTTACACTTCCTCGGGATTTGTATGTCTTGTAGTGTCGTGGAGGAACTCTGCCATTGCTTTCAGACTATTTATTTTCGTGGAGCAACTGTAAATCCTCATATTGGACAGCCATTGACAAACACGCACACACGCATTATGCCATCAAGTCATAGAACAAAGAGATAAGTGTTAAATTATACCCTTTTATCTCACTTGCACCTCTAATGGGCGGGCACACACTAAGGCTACGACCACAATTGCGACCAGGTCACAGTAGTGTATTACATTGATTCTTATGAGGGTGGCCACATTTGGCGACCAGTGACAGCGACAGATTTTAAAACACTTTCATGAGCGTTTTCAGGTCGCAACGACAAATACGCTCACCTTTATTTCCTATGGAGGTGGCCACACTTGCGTTCATGTCCCAGCCTGTCGCGAGAACAATGAACACTTGTGTGGGTTTGCTTGCGTCATCCTAGGCTAAATGTCGACCGATAAGGTGTTCTGGACCACGCTATCACTCCTCCCCCTAAACCTCTCACTAACTTTCTTGCAAACCGCCCAGTGTTTTCCGCCCGTCTGGAGTTTGACACTCGGTAGAGTTCGGTACTCAGCAATGTTTGATACCTAGCTATTTATTTATAGATGAAGTAAATAAATGCTCACCACTGTGGAATCTGAAACATCGAGACTACGCAAACAGGGACATTAACGCCAAGATCTGGATAGAGGTTGCAGTTGCAACAGTGGAGGGTTGGGATGAATTAAACAATGAATAAATAAATGAACACGGTAAGAACTTATTTAATTAGCATAACTAAAATAATAAAATCAGACCATATACATTATACAAACTAACAATAGATTGAAATACTTGGCAATGGCAAAGGTTGTTTCCAATCATAATAATTAATTCCAATTTGTAAATAATTTTTTTTTAAATACCGTGAGCATAGCGATAAATTGCATTCTATACGTGACTCCGGAAACATTATAATTAAATAGGGGTGTGTTCTCAGTTTTTTTAAAGTCTGTTCATAAGTACGTCTCTTCATATTAATGGGGTGGACACCGTATTATCTATATTTACGTTTATTCTTATAACTATATGCTACTATGGCTAATGACATATCTTCAAGCCTTGGTGCCATGATAACTGGTCATAAAACGCGGTGACCAGATCACAAGCGTGGCCGGTAGCAACAAAAACCATTCCACGCGACCTGGTCGCAGCGTCCAAGTCGCAAGCGTGGCCGTAGCCTTATGAACCACTTTAAATCTAAATTAGGTACCAATTTGTGAGCCTCCTTTGGGGACAAGATCGTGAAGCCATTGAGGCTACACGTTCACTACATCCTAATAAATAACATGGACTCTTGGATATGAATTTAAGACTGTTGGTCACATAATATAAGGCGTCAGTATATAAATATACTAGTTTGCTGATGACAGGGAGGTCAATATCTCTAATCTTGCCCAGGTACATCAGGAGGATTATTTATTCACGTGTGATTATCACTAATATTTACATCTCGTATACACACTAATGTGGCTGCATTACCTATAAAACTACCTTACTTATCCTTAATCCATATATTTAGACGTTAATAACCAGAGTGTTAAATTGAATAATGATGAAAAAAGCAGTTGGTTTTCAAAGCAGTTCAATATCCCCTTTCTATATACTCGGATTTCAGATTTACTGAGCATGAGTACACTTTTACTACTAGAAAGTGCTAGGTTAACCATGCCCCCTACCCTCCTCCTGTTTGCTATGGACTTGAATAATAGCTGTATGGTGCCATTACGTCACAAAAGGAAAATGTATTGTGGGTTGCACTCCTGTAGGTTTTAGAATTGATGACTAGACCAAGTATAATCAGTCTATCATATGAGAAAACTGAAAATGTATTTTGAAACACAACGTACAACACTTTTGGTGATGAATATTTAGGATACCCATTTCAGTGGCCAAATGGTTTAAGGCATCACTCCCGTGTTAAACTGGTCTGTTGAAGACATGGAAATGCGGGAAGATTAGCTGTAAAATTCTTCCTCCTTCCACATCCTACTCTATTCGAGAAATTATCGTATATGCGTGTAGCCCAGTAACAAGACGTGGTGATGAAACATATATTTGGGATTAAGGCGCTGGAACGAAAAAAACATATTGACCAGGGCCAACGGGAAATTAAGTGGTAAAAATAATATTTGACTCATAAGAATCGCTTGCTCTTAGTTGTTAGAGGATAAGGGGGACGAATGAGTAAATTTTCACTCAAATAAGAAAATAAAAATAATGCCGTACCAAATGAATAACACGAATGATTTGATAAGAGAATTAATTTTAAAAGTCATATTAATAAGCTACCTTAATCATTTATACATTACTGAAGCGTGTATTCTTGTTTTTTCTCCCCTTAATAGAACCACTGTTTATTTAAAGATCCTAAAAGTGCGGCATTTTAGTTTATTACTAAGGGAGTCATATCTCCCTTCAACCCCTGATAACGACGCCCGTAATTGAACAGTTTATTAATACTATGATCGAGTTTTGATAAGCTTAAATAAATGAACTAATCATAATATTATTATAATTAATAATACAAATTAACCATTAATTAACGCAGATATTCCCCGTGACCACTACAAAGTCAGATGAGGTTAGTATAGTTCGTTTAAGGCCAATAAAATTAAAGAGAATCAAATAGCCAAAGCTATTATTTGTGCATTTTGAGTGAGGATTACTCCAGCTAGATATCATATTATGAAAATTGAAAAATGACACCTGGACACGGGAATCTAGCCTGGGACCTTTGGCTTAGTACGTCAAAAGTCACGGGTTCGATTCCCGTGTCCAGGTATCATTTTTCAATTTTCAGAATACAAATTAAAGAGGCCAAGATAAAAATATGGTTTCCAAACTGGAAATACAATATTTTAAGTTATATTTTTGTAATCATTTTTGGAGGTTTTAAAATTTAAAAGTTGACGGTATACCTTAAAATACACATATAAGTTTAGTCTACAATATTGGCAGGACGCGGTTGTTTTGGTGCTAAGAGAGCTAGTCTCTCAAGGTAGATACCGAGATGACAAAGTCGTAGAAAATAATGTTTCATGAATCCACAGTTGTGGGAACATAAGTTAAGGTGTCAGTTTCATCTGCTACGGATCTGTGTTAGGGAGATCGGGGCTTGAATTTATCCAAACCCCATGCCATGACTGAGGGTTTTGGGTTTTCCGAATAATGGTTTTACACTCTCCACCCCTTCAAATACAGGATTAATTTCCTCAATAAACTCTACCTTCCTCATCCCTACTCCTGTAAGTGTAAATACGCAGGTAACCCGGAAGGATTATTAAGACGCAATGCATAAAATTAACAAATGGTTGGGACATTATTATTTAAGAATTCACTTTAGAATAAGTCATCAAAAAAATAAAAATTTACATATAGAGAAAAACTGTTAAGGTTATATTTAAAAATATTTGGCATGCTTAAAGATTTCGGGAATGGTACTGCAAGATGATATTGAGCTTCGAAACTCTTTTTTGTGTTGGCTCTCTTCATGTTAGTACTCAAGACCTTCTCCTTGGCACTCTCTTATAGGGGTTAGTTTAAGACCACGGATATAACGTCTTCTTAGAGACCAAGGTAAGATGGAGTGCTATCAATACTTTCTCCTTAGCACTCTATACTAGGGGCAGGTTAAAGAACACGGATATAACGTCTTCTTAAAGACCAAGGTAAGGTGGAGTGCTATCAATACTTTCTCCTTAGCACTCTATACTAGGGGCAGGTTAAAGGCCACGGATATAACGTCTTCTTATGGACCAAGGTAATATGGAGAGCTCCTTGGTGCTCTTTAATAGGGGAAGGGTCTAGAACACGAAAATAACGTCACTATACCTCTGCGCGGCTAAGTTCCTTAAACATCTTCTATTCATGTATTCTGCACGGGGTAAGGGGATTTTTCTTGTTCGAATATTCAGAGCACGTTTTCGTAAAGGTCAACTGACCCATTAGAGGGAAAGATTTTTCAAGAACATTCCTCAATAGTGTTATTGAACAGGCTTTCTTCTTATATACTCCTGGAATAGAACGTGGAAGATAAATAGACAGTGGGATAGAGATGATAAGCCTCTTGAAGTAGGGGTCAGTGTACCTGGCTACTGATCTAGAGATCCCAGGTTCAATTTCCAGTGGAACTAAAGGCATTTTTCCCGAAAGAGAAAGTGTTCCTATGGACACCACGGTCTGGTTAATTAGGCTTAAGGTGCGGCAGAAAGGAGTGCGAGTAATTTTACCGTTTTTAGATTATTACAATTTTTTGGCTAAAATAAATCAAATATTTCTCCAGTAGCAGCATATAACTTACTTTTCTTCACATGCTAATATCAACATATCTTGAATTTCTGCCAAGGGTGTTCCTGAATTTTGTCAAAACTTTTTAAATAAAGATAAAAAGTTTTGACAATATTCCAGGACACCCTTGAGAGATATTAAAGATCTGTTGATATTAGCATATGAAAAAAACTAAGCTCGATGCTGCTACTGTAGAAATATTTGATTTATTTTAGCCAAAAATTTCTAATTATATTAAAAACTGTAAGACTACTCGCACTCCCTTCTGCCACACCTTAAGTAAGGTTTAAGATTTACACTTTCTCCACACCTTCACTATCACTATCATCACGTCATCTTATTGCGGGTACCACTGGTGTACAGCTTCCAAGGTGTGACCTTCTCAATGTCCTGTTCCCAAAGAGTGGCTTAAAGTATACCTACACGGCGACAGGACTCGATACTCCATCAACTCTCACGATCAAATATGTCATTGGAAATACAAGAGAAAGAGAAATAATTATGTGTATAGCAAGAAACTTATATCGGTGGGAACATTTACTAAATGTCAGGTTCATTTAGTATGAATTGCCGGTGTAGGTTAGGTTGGGGCTTGGGTTTCAACCCGATGTACAAAGGTTCTATTTTTCAAATTGCTACTCACATTCCCTCCACGCAAATGAGAGTACATTTCTTTACAATATATCTGCCTCATCCTTTTATCATAAGCGTAATTAAAAGTGTGTATAGAACTAACGGGTAGTAAAATTCTGTGAATAAAAAGGAATCTAGGAAAAGAGTTGAAACGGAAGAGTCAAAAAGAAAAAACAAAAGAAAGTTGTAAAAAAGAGATAGTAAAATATATGAAAATAAAATAATGTAGTATATAATTTCGCAAAGTGAAAATGTAATGGTGAGAAAAATGGATATAATATAATAAAAAGTAGTTTGAAAATTGATATTTGGATATGGTAATTGAGCCCATATTCTGGTGTAATTTTTTTAATTTGCTAATATAATACTTGATTCAACTATATCCGTAACCCATAGATCACTTCGATCTTCCAAGCTTCATTATTAATGTATACTTAACTATACAAGTATTGGATTTCTTCAAAATAAATTCACACAATACTAATTTTTATTTAGAATAACATTCAGTTACTAAACAAACTGATCATATAACTAAACGACTTATTTTCTAGTTTATCTATATAATAGGCACAGACACCAGTTCAATGATCTTAAATCCACCCCTTTGAAAGCAAAAGCTAAATTTTTATACAATATAGCTTATTTAACCGTTGTGAGAATCACATTTGAAACCATTGGCTAATAAGACAGACGTACTAACGACTGAAATAAAATACCAGTTGTTATAAAACTATATGGATAAAAGAGAATTTTTTTAAGATATAATTGAGAGCAAAGTAACAAAAAACAACAACTGAAAATAGAGATAAAAGTATATTTAAAGAATAATGGGAAAAAAGTTGCCGATAATAAAATAAGAAAGATAAAAGTATACAGAAAGAGAGGGGATTAGAGAAAGGGAAATAAAGAAGGAGATGAAAGTTAAAGAGACAGTAGAGGGAATATGAATTTAAAAACAAACGATAAAATAGAGAGAAGAGGGGAGAGGGTAAGAGTTATACACAACCAGTAAATAATGAAAGGTAGAAAATAAAACTCAGGGGGGAAAATAACCAAATTAAATAAAGTTAATAACGCTATCGAAGAGGGACTGAATGTATTATGATAGACACGTGTTTGAAACAATGTAATTTATAAGCTTGACCTACAAATCCTACCAACTATGGTATAACGAATTTGACCTTTGAACCAGATTAGATTGCTCAGATTATATATCAATTTTGGTTTGCAAGTGGACTACAAACCAAGCCTATATAGCTTATACCCGTATCACACGATACTAGCTCGTACTTGAAATCCAGTGTGGTATCTAGCACGTCATCGTCTAACGTCGTGTGAATCAGAAAAACTATACTGGTTCTGTCACTTGGTACTGGCTACCATACTATTTGTGAGGATAGACAACGCGTTATTTTCGTACTAGTTCTGACACTAGTTTGTGTAATTCGACCAATCAATGCGCGCTGAGAGTGTGTGTAGAGAATTGACCATGGTCATCGGATGTGATTTTGTTGTTGGCAGAAAATTACTCTAAACCTCCTTGTTTGTATAATACCAAATTTCCACAATATGACAGTATATTTTATATATATTTAATTAAAAACATGTAATATAAAAACGACAAACTCTGTTCCAGGCAAATTTCCACAATATGACAGTATATTTTATATATATTTAATTAAAAACATGTAATATAAAAACGACAAACTCTGTTCCAGACCCAATTATAATCTAAATAAACTTTATTAGATGCCAACCGTGGGTGGTTTTTTTTTTTAGAATATAAGTTTTCGTAGGCCTAAAAAAGAACATTAGTGTATCAAGGATACTGTACTTGAACACCCATGAGCTTAGGGGCCTTTGACCACATCGTAAATAAATGAATACAAATTTATGGAGATACTAAACGTTAGTGTCATCCCGAATATTTATTACCTAACCTCCGAATGTATCTTTTTAGCATCACGCGACCATTATTTCGTCTTTCCAGCCAGTCTCGTGTCCATATTCTTTTCCTACGCTTCCTCTCATAATTTTCAATATCATTATTAATAATTAATTAATTAATGCGGCTGCTGCAACCAAAATTAATCTCTGACGTTCCATAAATATTTTCACTAGAACCTAGTACCAAACTAGCAGCGTGTGAACACTCTAGTCCCGTCTCTATTGTACTAGCTAGTATACATATATCTAGGCGCTAGATAGCACACTTGATTTCTAGTACGAGCGAGTGTCGTGTGATAGTAGCTTTAGTTTGTCAATTACGGAGAGGTCCCAGTCAGGTGTACTGAAGTAGAATTTATTTTTCCTAAATAGTTTCCAACTATACCCAGGGGTGGATACAAGGAACCAATTTTTTTTTGTAACCGGGTGGGGGTTGAACTCTTAACGGGGAGGAGGCAGTTAAGGGATTTTTTTAAACTCAAACCCTCAAAAGTAATGTTTTAAAGTCATCCTGGAATCATAGGAACACGATAGAAACTAATATAAATATGAATAAAACAAATTATTATTATTCAAAATAACATTTTTATAATATTTCTTAAATGTAGTATAAACGACCATTCTGTGTTTGCTAGTTTTGGCAAAGACTCACTTGTTTACTGTTGGTCTAAAATGATATTATGGACACACAGAAGAGCCAAGCCAATAAGTCTGCTTTCCACTCTAGTTTTCCTCAGCCATGTTTTGATTAGACGCAATAAGGGCATTGCCAGTTACCATTAACAATCTTTGCAACACCTAAATATGTATCTTCTTGCTATATCATACATCCTTGTTCGTTCACCTGGCTCTTTTTGTGTCACCTTTTCTGTTGATCCTCTCAGATGTATTTATTTCTTCTATAGCTACCATTTTTTTCATCCGTAGTCTGACCAATAGGAGTCCTCCTCCCGTTGATCCATCTCTGACTCTGCCTCCACGCAAATTCAGGTACATTTCCACCAAATTCTAGCTTCCTCATTTCTACTCATACATTGCAATTCAAGGCGGATATTGTGAATTAAAATATGTGGAGTTAAAACATAATTTAAAATACTGCAAGAGTAACACCTGAGACCATGCAATCAATAAAGATATTGTTGCTAGATGTACTAATTAAAAACATTAAATAATAAACAACCAAGAATGTGCTATTATTTAACTCAACACAAAAGTTAAACAAACATGTTTCTCTTACAATATATGAGAAAAAACAGAATAGGAGTTTTCGAAATGGCTTCGTAGCCACCTTAGTACTTGCATGCCCAGCGGGATTGACTACACGTTCAAGGAGCTTTGGCTTGATTTTAGGTATGGGCCTAAAATATGTACTGTACACACATTACTAAGATTATGAGCACAATTGATGGTTGTTTAAGGTCAAGTGGTGCTTTGTTAGGCTAGATTATAATCAAATTAGCTTAGAAAACATTTTACAGAATATACAGATAAATGGAGATGACACCCAATTGACAAATATTTATAGTTTTTATCTTAGATATGTAAAAATGGACTGCAGGAATAGATAGACACATAAGTAAACCTAGTAGATTTATGAACTCTCAGATAAAGTTCTTCTCATCACAACCAGATTAAATTTATGTTAAAATAAGGCTCTTGTTATGACAAACCGACTATATATATTAGCAACGTATCTTACTAACTGTTCAGGATATATGCCTATGTACTAATTACACTAATGCGTAAGGGACTAGGAAGGTTGAAAATATATTAAGTGTACCTGCATTTTCATGGGATGAGAATGAAATTTTTTTAGAGAAAAACACCCTTAATACACCCGACCAGGAATTGAACCCCGATGTTCCCGTATTTGGCAGGACAATCTTCTGCAAGAGTGACGCTTTAGACCATGCGATCACAGATCATAAACACTATAGCGGTCGGTTTAGCTGGTTATCATTGACAATACGACTAAATCAAGATGTTATTGGTATAACCAGTTGACGGTAGCCTCGGTCTTTTCTTACAGTTGAAAAGTTACTGGAATACAGTTTAGTATTCAACTGCTTTGAAAATCTGTGCTGCCACTTTGGCAAATAGTCACTTCACGCCAAGTTGACATAACATATTTACCAAGCGGATTATTTTACGTTTCACCACGTCTTAATACCCGATTGGATTATTAGCATACACTAAATGCTAATGGATTAGGAACGAGCAAGGTATAGTTTTAGGGAAAATATCCCTCCATTTGTTTGGAGGTAGAGTAGTGAACTATATAACTGGTAAAAAAGGTAAAAGTCACCACCAAATAGTTTTATTGATCTAGGTTTGGAAATTAAGCACTGATTACCCATTTACCAAAAATATTATAAAATGGCTCCGCAATTAGGTTAGGGTTATCTTCATAGGTATTTGTTTACAGACAATTAATTTGATCAAAAACACTCACAAATTAAGGGTGCATATCGAGTATTAATGAAACCAATACTCTATAATTACTCGCAATTATTTCCCCCTTGCCTACAGCTCAACTTGATTATGTTATCAGTTAACACGTATAATAAATAGGGTATACATTTTAGAATACCTTTCAAATTTGTTTTAAATATTTTATTTTAAGCTACTATCCATTACTTCCTATTCAGAAGTTTAGTAATTATAATAATTGCATTATCACATGACAATTACCGCTAATTACAAGTATTTTAACCACACAGCAATATTATAGCTATAAGTTACATTATCTGTAAGCTCGTTAACTTTAAATATGGCTAGCACATAAATCCCTTAATCCTTTCCTGGACCTCCTTGAAATGTTGGGCTCAAATATAGATGAGGTTTATCTTTATCAGAAACGTGGGGCAGAAACCGACGAGAAATCATTTATTCAGTTTTTACTTTTTTTAAATGTTCATACGCTTCAACGAGAGGGATAGTTAATCGATTATCTGAAGGGTGGTTATGGAGAAGATAGTAATAGAAAGTACACTCCAATTAGCGAGTAGAAGGGATTGATTAATCGTGTGTGGAAGTTCACCCCCTAAGGAACCCAGCCAATATTTGAACCTTGATCTTTCGGTCAACGTTAGTCCTATATATTGTACACTTGATGCTTCAGGCTACGTTACAACTTGTGCTTGTGACGAACTTATCTGCAGTTAAAAAAACATTTCTTTCAACACAGCGATGTAACTTTCAAGCAATTATCTTTGTTTTCCTTCCCTTTGCGACACGTTTTATTTTCCATCCCTTTTATTCCACTCGTTATTGTTTTATTGCCTTGTGTTTTATCATCCCCTTTTATACTTTTTAACCGTCCTACAAGGTTAATGTCCCCTCCACAATGTCAGTAATGTGCACTCCTTTTTAAAATGTGTGGCAGTATGCTTGGGATATCCTAAAATACACCGTTTTACTGTCTTCCTCCATTTTATTCTCCCGACCTTCTGGAGTTTTCACCCTTCCTCCCTTCACAAGCCAACGAGAGTGCAAAGCCAGAGCAGTGATGGATCGACCGATACTAGACTGTAATTACTTCCTCTGGTTCGTGGAACATTCTCCATGACTTTGAGCATTTCACATCACGTACACACTCTTACACACTTGCACAAACCTTCACGCACCAGCTCACACTCATACACACACTCAACCACATACACCTTCACATATACTCTTAATATCAAAATTTGATTCTCCTTGACATTTGTTGATATAAAGTGTTTCCAAAATATGTACAAACTATTTCCACAAATATGGACAACCTTGTGTGTTTTCTTTGTCTATTCAAGGGAATACTGCGTAGTTCCTTAGAATTCAACATAATCTTTCTTTTATGTTAGTTTGAATGGTCTTAAAGTCGCCCCTAGGGATCAATTCCAACTCCTCTCAAACCTCAAATACAACCTTTTTTACTATCGCACTTAATAATTAGTGTAATAGTTACTACGAAAAATCAAATGCGCATTAGCATTATCATTGTTTTCATAATGGCTTTGTAAATAGTTAATACTACCTCCAAATATACTAAATCGTTTTAATAGGAATTTAGAATCAATCTACCATACTTACTTACTCTATGGCATCAGTAACTGGCTAGTTTATTGCCACACGTACAAAAAATACGCCACCTATCCTATCTAAAGCTATTTCTATCCAGTCCATCTCATTATTTCATGTCCATATAATGTTATCCTAGAATCTACCATTCATTCGCGTTGCATATCCTGCCCACCGTAATCTACGTGACTTGATTATCCTAACAATATATTGTGATGTGTACAGAGTATGAAACACATCATTATGCAACCTCTTTCACTCTCCATTAGCCTCATCCCGTTTTTTTTTCTGGACCAAATATCTTCCTAAGCACCCTGTTTTTGAAATACTTAAAATTTATTTCATCATTTGAGGTAAGAGACCACGTTTCACACCCATATAGAACAACAAGTAAAATTATTGTTTATTTTCAATTTTTTATTCCTTGACAACAGGTTAAGTGTCAACAACTTACTGACAGATTAATAGCATGCATTTCCTGACTATATTCTTTTCCTAATTGCCAATCTAATATCATTACTACGGGTTAAATTGTTCCTAAATATTTAAACCTATTAAACCTGTCATATGATATGTTCATAGTAATCTCTAGATTATTGTCCCCAATCTGTGTTTTCTGTCTGATCATTTCCTTAAGTCTTTTCAGCCTTCACTTATAAACCTATTTCCATACTATCCTCTAATAAGTTTTTTGCATCTCTTGCAACAGCTTCCTTGCTATTTTCCCAACAAAGCTATAATCTGCGTATCCTAATAGCTGCATTGTACCTTTTAATGTCAACCCTTCCCTTCTCCTCCATTACCTACGGCCTGAATAAAAAGTATTGGGGAAAGTGCATCTCCTTGTTTCAACCCATTATGTACTTTGAAAGAATCCGAAGTGACATCCCGTACCCTGTCACGTGTATCTGTCAAACATAACTCAATTAGCTTGACAAGTTTTTTTAGGTATCCCAAATTTAACTGAAATTTAATATATTAAATTTCTTTTAACTTAATTATAGGTCCTTTTAACACCAAGTATAATCTACACCTTTGATCCCCAATTATTTCCTATGAATATGGAGCCAATCTCATTAAATTATATTGGATAAAATTTGTTAGCATGTTGGCAGTAGTGAGATACCTCTACATTCATTACATTTGGTTTTATACCCTTTTTAAAATGAATATTATAATACCTTTCTTCCATTCTTTTGATAATACCTAAGTTTTCTTATGGAACATAGCAATTTATGAATTTCTATTACTAACATTACACCACCTCCCTTTATTAACTGTGCCGGAATTGAATTTATACACCCCCAACCAATTCGGTTCCTTCAATAACATTCAAAATAAGCTTGACGTCGTTCCATCTAATCAAAACCTCGTTCGTGTCTGCCATTAGGATACCAGTCTCATATTTTATTAAATTGGTTCCACCATATTTATATATTTATTAAAATTAATAATAAATAAAATAATTTAATTATAATTTTGCCATTTAATAATACTCTTTAGTTTAAAATTAAGTGAAACCATATTCTCGACCTATACTTTTGAATAAACACAAAAAATACGAAATTAAGCCAGCTCTTTCAATAAGCAAAGATTTTTTTTTTTAAATTTATATGTACAGTTAAAAATAACGTAGATTCCATTTTAGATGTGCTAATGTTGAATACATTTCTTTTGCACACGCGCCTGCACTTCTCACTGAAACACTGGCATTATTAAAATATGTAATGTGTATTATCTCCAAAATACATCAAGGTTTTTATGATTGCTATTTGTGCGGATTATATCAACCATAATAGTTGGTCGTTCACCACGGTACTAGTTAGCTTGTTCTTAATTCACTATTAAGCTAAGAACGAAATTAGGGCCTACATGTACGGAACATTAAACTTGTAGTTAGTCTCTCTAATCCTCACCAACCCTTGATGCGAGAATCCCATTTTAAGCACCCCTCCGTATTTCTCCCTTTTCTAAGCCCTTAAAAATACAATTAACGCTTGGACGACGGTTTGTGAATTTTTACTAATTCATTTTATGCCATAAGTTTGGCGACTCTGATGCGCGATAGTTCAGGAATCATTCCTTGACTAGATTCACTGAGTTTTTTCTTCCAAAATTTGTTTTTGTTCATCCCTCAATAGGCTAGTAATAAATAATGAATTTATAATTGCTACCCTCTCAACTTTTTTAAATCATTAATAGAGAGAAAATTCCAGGATTGCAGCACATATGAAAAACCGAATTAACCGGCGGGAAAACAGTGATTTTTTGTTTCTGAAAAGTCTAGAATACACAGATAATGTCACAAAACATAAATATAAAACTGGTCATATAAGCGAATTTAAAACATTGAAGTGCAATATTTAAATAATGAACATTTGTATTATAGAAAAGATGAACCGATAAACTAAGACAATTTTTGAACACGTGTCATATCCTCTTCAAAGCATTCTTCCTGAAATATTGAGTTGCGTAATGACTTTATATATTTCATGATCAACTTCAAATAATCCTGTTTCTAACACTAGTCATATTTATAAAAAAAATGAAATTTCTTAGCTATGTATTTCAAACTAAACTATCGGTATATAAGGAATTTCTTCAAAAAATCTGGAAAACCCAAGGTTTTTTAAAATTATAAAATAGTGATAGCCCTGAGCTTTGAGCTAAAGTTTACAAAACAATATGTGTTTTTTCCTTGTAACTTATTTCAAACAATCATTTGCCCAATATAATATATTATTTTACATAATAAATATTATCTAATCTAAAGCAAAAAGTGTGTATATGTACAGAAAATGACAAGGCACTTCTAGATGAGATGGAAAGCTGAAATTTGGCAGGAAGGTAGAGGGATTGCTCCAAATAACCAGAAAGATCTAAAAATGCCAAATTTCTAAATTGAATTTGGGAAATTTGGGAGCTATAATTTAAAAAACAACAACTATTATATGAGGTAGAAAATTAAAATTTGGCAGACAAAGTCATCTTAAAATAGTACATTTCTAAGGCGTTGAAGAAAAGTGGGTGGTGGGGTTTAAACTTATAAAACTAGTACAAATAACTACTTTTCGGTGTGGTAGAAAATTTAAATTTGGTACTCATCTGATGAAACTACTCCAAATAATTACAAATTCTGATTTTAAATTTTTTAAGTGGGTTACCAAAAAATAAGGGAAGAGGGTATAAAAAGAAACTGAATTTTTAGGTGTGGTAGAAAATTTAAATTTGGCAGTCAGGTAGAAGTACAACTCCAGATAACCAATTAAGTCCTAGAGTTTGAGATTTATAAGTGGTAGTTAGAGAAATGAGGTAATGGTGGGGTTAATATTTCCAAAACTAATGGAAAAAACTACTTCTCTGTGTGGTATTAAACCAAAATTCGGCAAGCAGGTAGCAATCATTCCAAATAATAATAAACATTTGAATAATTTAAATTTCAAAATGTGATTACAGAAAATAGTTAAGGAGGAGAATAGGAGAGTGTACAAATTATATATGTATATTATATGAGGTAGAAATCTTAAATTTAGCAGGAATGTGGATGAACTACTTCAAATAACCAAAAAATGTTTAACATTAGCTATTAAAGGGGCTGCGGAAATGGGGAATATAAAAATTTATAAAACTAAAAAACTAACCACTTCTCACAGTGTTAGACGATTGGAATTTATCAGGCTGGTATAAAGATCACCTTAAACACTATTAGGGTCTGAGAGTTATTAAATTTCAAATTTAAGACGTGGAAAAGAGCGAGGGTGTGTATGTCCCTTTAAGGTTTTCAAAGCTAATATAAACACTTTTTTTTTGTGGGGAGGGTGGTTGGAGGGTTGAAGAGTGGAGGATAGAAAATCGAAATTCATCAATAATAAATATACCTTCCCAAAGTCCTAAATGGCATCTGAACATATAGAATTTCAAAATTGAAGCCTAGGAAATGGAAAAGATTAAAATGTATACAGCTAATATAGACAATTATTTTCAATGTGGGTAAAAGTTTAAATTATGTAGGCACGTTAAATAACCATATAATATAACTAAATAAGTCTTAAAATTTGATATTACAAATGTGAGAACTGAAAAAGGTGGACTATAGTAGCTTGACATTTTTTTTTCTCTTCGGTATGGAAGAAAATCTAAATTAATCAAGTTGGTAAAAGGACCCCCCCTCAAACCTATAGAAGTTGGAAAGTTTGGAAATCAAAATCCAGTGTTGTAAAATGGGGGTGGGATGGGGGTGGAGGTTGGAGGACCCTATGAATGTCCTAAACTAAGATTAAGAAACCTTCTCGATATGGGGATAAACTTTAATTTTGTAAGGACATATGAAAAATATTTTAAACATAAACAAATTTAAGATGATCTAAAAGTGGTTCCATTAGTGTAGCTAAAGATAGAAGGATAAATTATCGCCTATCCAGGAGTGACATAATAATTAATATAAATACTCTCTGGTGACGTAGCTTGGGGAACACGGTTCTCTTAGGTAACTAAGGATTATAAGTATTTGATGTTTCTGTAACAGTGTCTATAATTTCATTTAATCGTCTTTGGTAAAATGTGATGCTCTTTTTCCCCCCAACATGTTTCTGTAATATTTATTACTTATCTTATGATCGTACTCGGGTAGATATTTCATGGTCAATGGATTGCGTTCGTTTGTGTATTCAATTCGTGGACTAGGTAATATTTTCTTTCAAAGATTTAAAAAAAATAGATATTAATTTTCTTGATTGGTTTGTGATTGCTAGGATTGTATACAAAGGAACTATCGAAATTATGGTGGCTGGATGTAAAAATTTTTGAATAAATGTTGTTTGAAGTTGCTTACCCGTGTGAAGAACGGTTCAAACGTTTAATTTAATAATATAGCACTAAGCATATGTTTTATAAATTAGTATTATTAAATTATCACCAAATTAATAAACTCATTATTTGTACCGGTGAGTACGTGGATAAAAGCGTGAAGTTAATTTAGTCTGGTTTGCCGATAATGGGGAAGTCAGGGTCTCAAATCCCGTCCAGTTTTAGTGTGACTTTTTACTTATTTGACTTCCTCTCTCTCAAGAGAATGTAGGTACACTTGCTTTAAATGATAACTTAAGTCATAAATTTAAATTGCGGACATCCCAGATGGGGATAGAAGATTCGCTGCACAAAAAAGACTAAATGAAATTAATTAAAAATATAATTTCATTTTATATAAAAGTATATATGTAATAATATCTTAGAGTATATATAATCTAAAACATGTGATACAATTTATATTCTAATAATTTCCGGTCAAATATATTAAAATTGTTTGGGTAAATACGTTTAGTATAATTTTCAGAACTATCGGAACATTTCTTCGATTTTTTTTATGGGCATAGAGTACATATAATATAAAACATGTGATGAATTTGTATTATAATAATTTACGGCCAAATATATTAAATTGATTGGGTAAATACGTTTAATATATTTTTCAGAGTTTTCTGAAAATATCTTTGATTTCTTTTTATGGGCATAGCGGCATTTAAACATGACATTTCTATTCATTTAAGACATTTTGTTTTCCATTATTTACTCTGCTATTTAGTGTTTTATTTATTTATCTTAGGTATTTTACGGGTACTTTCTAAACTGACTGATTATATCAGCACACGGCTTATAAATCAACGTAAATATAGAACACACACAACGCCCATTCTCCAGCCGTTAATTCATCACTGTGAAAGATTAAACCCACATTTAACCAATGATACATTTTTCAGCCATGCCAGGATTTGAACCTGGCCCCCTGAGCTTAGTAGACAGACACGCTACCAAATGAACTAAAGTGTTAAGACTATTTATAGTTATTACTATTGAAGTATCAAAATATCGCACACCACATTTAAACAGTCATGTAATGTCAATGCTGGAGCCCAAATGGATGTTTTAATTTTTCCAGAAGAGAAGTACGAGAGCAAATTAAATCATGTATCGACACTACAGGCCACACCATGATTTTAACTGACTCTTTTAACGTGACAGGGTGTCGTGTTTCCGACCTCATTGTATTCTAAACTGTCCTTAGACGATACACAAACATATTTGCTTGTTGGTAACATTAGTTATTTACAAAACAAGGATGAAAACAAACGACCATGTTTATGCGCGTTTTTAATTCATCACAGTATCTAATAGGCCTACGCTGATGGATTACCTGATAGTTGATATAATATTGTTTCAGTTACAACTTTCTCAACTGAACAAACAAGTAGAATATGATTGGTGTGCATGGAGAAATAAGACTGCTGATATAACCATGATTTTTTTTTAAGAAAATGTATATATAACAAATAAAATAAATATTATTATGATAAATAGGGCTAGGATATTTATGAAATTATTTTTTTTCTTTTTCTTCCAGGGTTTGATTCCTGGAATGGCTGATAAATTTATAATTATTGAAATGTGGGTTTCTCCTTTCACATTTATATATTAACGGCTGGGGGCTGGATGTTTGAGTCTGTTCTAGGCTAAATAATGTATAGGCCATGTGCTGATATAATCAGTTGGTTCAGAAAGTGCAAGTTAAATCGGTACCTTAAATAAATAAAATATATGTTTTTTTAAAGCTGAACATGATATAGAATTATATTGAGTGATTGGGTATGATGGTTGCCCTCCAGCACAAGTACCTGATGACCCAACCCACGCAGCCCCAAAAACGGGTAGAATGACCTCTCTGAATAGATATTATTTTGTCAGCCTTGATAGCTCTTAGACAGAACCATATATACCACAAATCAGCCCCATTATTAAGAACAACGCTGACACATTGTTTTGAGTTGTCAGTTGTTAAGTCCTAGGGTTTAATAGCTCATCAAAACAAGTGTAACTAGACAAGTTCAGTCGTTAGCTTCTTTCAACACTATAATGTTTATTTAAACAAATACCCAAAATTAGGGCATAGCGGTTACAGTTTTGTATTGTAGAAAATAATAATAGTAATGATTAGATATTATTGCAATGTATACATAAATATTATGTTTATAGCTAATATATTTTTAAACATATTATATGATAGCGTGTGAGTGTGAGTGTGTGTGTGTGTGTGTGTGTGTGTGTAAGTGTTTATGAGTGTTTGTGAGTATGTGAGAGATTGTGTGCGAGAGATAACATTATTGAGGGTGTGTGAGAGTGTTTGAGAGTGTGTATCTGAAAGAGAGTTTTGTGTGAAAGAGAGTTTGTGTATGAGATTTATATACAGTGTTTGTGAGAAAGTGTGTGTGAGAAAATGAGTGTTTGAGAAAGTGTATGTATGAGAGAGTGTTTGTGAGAAAGTGTATCTATAAAAGAGAAAATAAGTTTGTGGAAAATAGTGTGTGTGTGATAAGATAGATAAGGTACACAAAACTTTAAGTTTAGCACCGCGTCTTGCGAAGCATACAGGTTATACGCTTATGTACTAATTACGCTATTGGTTTTATGTATGAGGAAGGCTATATTTATAGGAAGTGTAACCGAATTTCTGTGGAGGCAGAGGGGAAAACCATTTTGGAAAAACCATTCCCATTACACCTGACCGAGATTTGGTCCTCGATTTCTCGTTATCGGCAGTCTAGTCTATTGATAGAGTAGCGCCTTGAACTATGCAGCCACTGAGGTGGGTCATAAAACATTACTTTGAAATATTGGTTCCTGATCATCTCTTGTACTCCCATCTCGTGTAATAGAAATTTTTGACCTGAATTTGTTCCATCTTGTGCACTTGTTTTTCTCATCTCGTGTACCGAACAAGAAAGAAGGAATAGCTCACGACTTTGAATCGCTCGCGATTTTTTCCCTCCCTCTTCCCCTCTTTTAGAGTGACCCGTTCATCTCACGTGCACTAGGGTAGATCCACGTCACTATGTCATCTTCAACCCCTCTTACAATCCATTAGTCAAGTACACATCTAACCTAACCTAATCAAACCTAACCTAATTAATTAATTAATTAGTTAATTGAAAAGTATGCACTATGGAGGTTGTTAGCACTTTAAAAAGGGTTGAAAGGTCGTTAGTAGAAAATGCACTAGAGATTCACACTCATAAGAGATTTTTTTTTTGCTCAGTACAGGAAATGGAACAAAAAAAGTTTACTTTATAATAATGCTTGAATATTTGAGTGCATGAGATGAGACAAATTCAGGTAGAAATTCCCGATTGCATGAGATGGTACTACAAGAAATGGGAAGTCACCGAAATACTATCCATTCAAAATCAAGTAGAAACATAGGCCAATTTGAATTTATATTTAAATATTATTTGATAAAATAAACACCAACACCCATACTTACAATTAAAATGGCTACCGTATCTAGGCACATCTCAATATAAATTTATCAATTTTAAAAATCATATTAATTATATACTTAAACATATATAAACTAATAGTATTGTTATTAATTTATTATTCACACGCTACACAAACTGTAAGAAAAATATTTGATCGAAATTGACTACTTAATAATTTAATTTGAGAATTATATACAGTGTTGTTAATTTAAGTGTGAATTAATGATAATAACATTCCAGTAACAATAAAAGGTTTTCCCAGTCTATGAAATAAGTTTCTTCAATAAAAGCATGTAGATAAAATATATCCTATAACCAGCTATTATAACGGCCATTTTGTGATCAGAGTTAAATATTCAAAGAAGAAAGAAAAGTACCAAAGCATAAAATGATATATTTCTAAACTAATGTAATAGTTTTGTTTAGTATATATACATTTTAGCAATAGTTTTTTGTATTTGTTGCACCGTATAACTTAATTAAGAGTTGAGCTATTACTTTTAACCAAAGATAAATATTTTATTTGCAGAGTTAGTTAGTATTTTTATTATTATTGGCACCGCGTCTTACTACCCGTTCGGATTATACGCACTCACGCTAATGTGTAATAGTAGGGTGATTTTAATATGAAATGGAGAACCTACATTCTAACGTGGAATCCGAACCACAGTGGTAGCCTGTCATTCCACACATTCACAAGTTGTGATTAATACACGTCTTGTCAGAGGGGAAAGAAAGGTTTGGTAATCAGATAAATCTGTGCTGGGACTGAGGATTGAACCCCGGATCCCAGCAGAGAAATCCGACACCTTACCCCTAGATTACCAGGTCACCTGTTAGTATTTTTATAACTAAGGAGAAATATTTTATTTACATATACAGGGGCCGTAATATTTCTATTTGTTGTAGCATACCACTATAGTAAGAGTTGAGTTGGTATTATTTGTAGCCAGAAAGAAATATTATATATATATATATATATATAATATTTAATTAAGATAGATAATTTTAAGTTTCTCTTTTATCGTAGGTAATGAAACCATGTAAGGCAGATTTGGAAATATAATTTAATTACACTTTGGTTCAAGTAATACAGGGCTATTTATCATAATACTAAGCCTAAATCTTCAACCCTTTCTGTCAATAAAGCACAGATCTGTTATTTGTGAGGTAAACGTGTGTACCACTACGGAACAAAGATGGACTCAAATTCTTGTGTATGGACGAAGAAATAGAACGTAATAAAAGTGTGGCTGATATGTGAGTGTGTGAAGATATAGCCTGTGTGAATATGTGAAACTGGTGATATGTAGGTCTAATAATATCCCACACATAAATCCTGAAAACAGAAAGTGCGCAAATATTTGCGCCTCCCTCATAATTCACGGGCAGGAATGTGAGGGTTGCGCGCTACCCTCTTTGTTTGCTTAGCTCTGTACCCCGACGCGGGGTTTGGGAGAAAGAGAGGTAGTGAGAAATAAAGAAATGACAATAAGTTACTTTATGTTTGTAACCTTATATTTATGAATGTTGAAATTAGCATCTTAATACATTCTTAGTATTATTTTCAACATACAGCATTCATTAACAATTAACCATCCCCATCGGTGAACACGAAGACTAAGAAATCATACTCGTGTAGTCTGTTATGCGGTGTTGGGTAGATCAGAGCCCAATTTCCCAGCTGGGTGCATTGAAGGTGTTTCTTTCCCCTAAACATTTTCCCACCCTCCAACCACATGAAAGCAGTTGTATTTACTCTTGATAGTAACTTCTTCATTCCTAACTTATTAATAAACTTAACTAAAACCACTTCGGTGTACGCGAGGTCTAAGGCGTCACTATCGCACTCGACAAAAGTGCCCATGACGGGGAGATCGTGGTTCGATCCCGGTTGAGGGTGGTTTTTCATTTAAATGTTTACCACTCTCTCTTTCTATCTCCAGGAAAATGTGGGTACAGCTAATATAAATTAAACTGCTCTCATCCCTAGCTCATTAACGTAATCAGTATATACGTGAATAACCCAAAAGAGTAGTAAGGCGTGATTTAATAGGATAAACACCTCAGTAATACTAGATATTGACCCCACAACGAGTTGAACTATGGGGTAGTAAGAGAGATTATCATACAATTCTCTTCAAAGATATGACCTCTGAAAAATCGTTGAGAGAGCAGGCAAGGAAGACATTTTGATGTTGGCGAGACGGAGTTGAAGGGTCAAGCACGCGATGAAACGTTGTAAACCTCATCTCAGATATAAATCCTGGGAGTTTCAAAAGACTTGGGAGTGCTTCGTTAAAGATTGGCTTTCAAAGGGTGGAAGGTTCGTTAACTGATTGATGAGCAGAGAGAGAAAGAAATAGGGGTAATAAGTTTTTTCCTTTCTTCCGCAGCTTACTACCCTTAATGCTATCATTTAATTATACTAATGGGTTAAGGAAGAGGATGTAGAATTTTAGAGGAAATGTAAAATCATTTTCTTAACGCTAGAGTGTGAAACAATTAAGGGGAAGCCACATTCAGAAAATTCAGTTGAGGTTTGAAATTTGACCTCATCGCTACAGGCAAACACGACACGACGAGTTTAACGCCTTACTCACGTACCCACAGATGCTTGTAGATTGAAGGAAATTAACCCGCATTGGCAAAGAGTGTTTGGTAAATCGGTAATCATGCATTCCTCTGTACTATTATTATTATCAATATTATTATTATTATTATTAATATTATTATTATTAGCACCGCGTCTTACTACCCGTTCGGGTTGTACGCACTTACGCTAATGTGTAGTGGTAGGGTGATTGTGAGATGAAATGAAGGACCTACAGTTTAACGTGTAATCCGAACCACGGTGGAGGCCTGGCATTCCTCACATTCACAAGATGTCTTGTCAGAGGTGAAGTAAGGGTTTGGTAATCAGGTAAATCTTTGCCGGGACCGAGGATTGAACCCCGGCCGCCAGCATAGAAGTCTGACACCTTACCCCTAGACCACCAGGTCACCTACCAATCCTCTGTACATCAGCAGGTGGACCAGGTGGAATATAGGCTGCAATGCCTCTCGGTCACTGGTGTGTGTGTGTGTGTGTGTGGATCTAGGCTTATTATTACCAATAGCATCAGTGTGTTTAAATTTGAGGTGAATGTTATCGAAACTTGAAACGTTGCAGTTCTGCATGAATATGGTCGATAGTACAATTGTTTGTTTAGAATTTGTTTAGCAAGAGATTAGATTTATTTACTGATGTTAAAGCAATCATACCTAAATGAATAAGGATAGTATAAATTATTGTAAACGTATAAATTAAATGAATCAAAAATTCATTAAATCATTTTTTTCCCCCGCACTAACATAGTGCATTGATAAATTTTTTTTCTTAGCCATTATTAGAATCAAAACCAAATTTTACACCCCTTTAAAGCACGCCTATATTAACAAAATATACTAGATTTATATGTCCTCTTATTATAATTCTTAAAATTCTTTTAAATGTTTTAAAACATTTTTTAAATATATTTTTAAATTTTAAATATATTTTTAACACATAATTAATGTAAAGTGAGAAAATTCTAGTCAGCAACATTATATGACATTTATAAGAATATTCCCAAAGTTTGAATTTTTATCGCTAATTTTCTTTTAATAGTATCGTTAGGTTTAAATATGTTGTATGGAGAAAATCGCGACTGGCACATATAAAATAAACAGTAAACCAAGTCTAGATCTATTTATAAATTGTAAATGAGCATAAACTACTAGCCTCTTTAAGTAAATATTGAAACCAACAATAAAAACATTTACCTGGCTATAAAATAATAATGAGTATAAACAGCTTACACCACTGAAAATATGGACAATTTTTAAAGTAAAAGGTGGCATTGAAATTGGCATTTCTCATGTGTATGCACAGCTATTTATAACTTAAGATATGTTATTCCAATTTGAAAAGTTTGTATATGAAATTAATGCTAAGGCCCAATCTTACAATGTAACGTTAAAGTCCTCGTAACTTAACCGTTTGTAAAGTCTAACCATTGGTTAAACTTAGCGTTGCGTTTTACAATACTATTTTTATGTGTGCGTCAAATTACGAATAGGTGCCTTCCATTAGTTCTTAGCATTAACTTTCTCGGAGCGCTAGATTTGTGTCAAAGCTTTTGATTGGCCTAACTTGACCATAGAGAATATAACCAAGTGATTATAACGTCTATGGAACTGTTATGAAAAAATCAATCAAAACGAGTTCAATTCATCAAATGTGTTGAGATTATCTGCTATATTTTATCGTATTTATTTTCCTGCTAAAATGTCTGTTGAGAATCATAAACACGAACGAAGTGTAAATTTTAGCAAAGAAGAGGAAATGTTGCTGTTTGAATTAATTAATCAAAGTCGTCATAATCATACAATAAATCAGCCATTTCATAATATAAATAAAAGTAACCTCACTTTAATAATAACAATCGCCTTGAAAACAATATGGCGGAGTGTTTAACGTTGTTAATGTGGACGTTATGTTTGCTAACCGGAAGGTAGACCTCGCGTTAACTTTACGAGCACATTTACGTGAACATTAGCGCTAACCAAACATTGTAAAATCAAAAGTAGTGGTCGTTATGGCTTAACCTCATGTTAAGCCCTAACGAATAGAATAACATGACATTGTAAAATTGGGCCTAAGGGTTTGTTCTTCAAAATTAAGAAATAATAATAAAAATAAAATGTTTGATGTTGATAACACTGACCACCCCGAATGTGTAAAGTTGAAATGACCGAATTTCATCCCACCATTTTGAACAGTCTTATAGTAACAGATTGTTCGGCATCCGTCGCAAATTACTTTTCAACTCTTACTACTTCATGTGACATTGACAGTGACACGTGTCTGCTGGGAACGGCGGGTAGAGAAGGAAACCACTCAACTGGGATGTATGTAACAGGGTCGTTTCTTTTTATCAGCTTGTCTCAAAGCTTGGCGTACCAGAAATCAAAGCTGTATTAAAATAGCACGAAATTAATTAATACTTCAACCAATACTGATTTTATTGCTAGGTCGATAAGCACTCGCAAAAAAGGGAAAACCTAGAATAATCAGAGATGGTGGTGTAGAAAGAAATGTCAGGGAGAAATCAGGGAAATATTAAAGTCACTGGAATTTTAAGAATTTTTTTTTCAATATTCTTTTAAAATACAAAGTAGAAATATACCATTGTCAGCTATTAGTTTGTTTCTCCGATTCATGTTATTTTGAGCAGGTCAATAACTTATTCATCTCTACGTCTCTAAATTACCGACCTCAATTTTTGTTCTCTCTGTGATCACATACTTAGTCTTTTCAGTGTTCATTTCTAACCCTATTTCCTGTATAGCCTCTAGTAAAACTCTACATTTCTTGCCACATCTTCCTTAATATTGCTCAACAAAGCTAAACCATCTGAGTATCCTAATAGCTGTAATGCACCATTTAATGGCCGCCCTTCCTTACTATCTTAATTATCCTAATGGCATACTCTAAGGCTAAATTAAAAAGTAATGGGGAAAGTGAATTTCCTTGTTTCAACCCATTATGTATTTCACAAAATATCTGATAAATTACATACAATTCGCACCTTGCCACGCTTATCAGTCAAAAATATCTCAATTATATTGACAATTTTTTTCTGAGTATCCCAAGTTTAATTAAAATTTAATATAATTTATTTATGTTTATTGAGTCATAAGTATTTTTTAAATCTTTATGTAGGCCTAATTGATGAACCGTCATGTTGTATTCCGACTTTTTTCTAATATTTGCTGAAGAGTAAAAATCTGATCCGTTGTTGATCTATTTCGTCAAAATCCACATTTATGATCCTAAACTCTTTCCTCTGCATTTGGCGTCAATCTCATTAAAATTATATTTTAAATGTTATAAAACTGAGATTAATGGCCATATGGTTCATTGTGGTAACCGCATGATACTCTTTTTTCCCTCATAAGTTGGCACCATCTTAGCCAGCAGGTATAGCTCTATTATGGGCTGACACCATGGAGTTTTTATTTACTATATTTTATAACTGTCAGATACCGTAATTCCTACCCCGTTATGATTATAGTCAGCACAATTTTAGCAATCCTTTCCAAAGAATGACATTTTAACTTTTCATAGACGGAATTAAAGGTTATTCGAGAGAAAATGTGTCAAAGAATATCAGCTCTCTCATTCTTAGAATGAGAAATACTTATAATTCAACAAACAATCAAACCATTACCCTCCTTAGTGGACATACATACTAAACGTCAATCACATCTAGTCTTGTTTTCTGGTGAACAAAATTTGTAGTTTTGAATCCAGGGTCTAGGCTGTTTTATTCTTCACAAATTGACTATCGCTCTCGCTCCACGCAAATGCTGTTTCATTTTATCTTAATTATATTTCCCTCATACTTATTCCATATTTATAGATATGCAAATTTGATATCTCGAACAGGTAGCTAGACCTGTGGAAAGAAAATAAAGGAATGAAAAGTATAATGTAGTACATTACATACTATGTTTATAAATTATTATTTTTTATTATTTCAATTTATATATCAGGTTTAATATACTTCAAGGCAGATGTAGGTGTTAACTAAATACCAAATTTGAAATTATTTTTAAACATGGTGGGGGACCAACAGTATTCGCAACTGACGCCCTAACACTCCACATTCTGTTTCTCTCTCCGAATGCAATGGCCAACACTCGAGTTTGCCAATAACCGGTGTCGGTAATTCCCCTCTACCCTCCTTCTCTACGAACTTCAGGGCTAATAACCCTGCTACACGAGCTCACGTTCCACTGTGAGTGTCCATCCACCCCTTAAAACCCCTCTGAACCCCCAGCCCTTCGTCTGGTCTTTAAAACACCCCCAGTCGATACCGGGCAGCTGACCTTTACAAAGAATCGCAGCCCTGTTACAAGCTCATTACAACACAAGAAGCGAAGTTTACACGGAACCTAGAATCTGGAATCAATCAGGGATTGGAAAAAAAAATCACGTCCACACGAAGCTCAGGATTCGGTTTCAAAGTAGTCAGGCTTTTATTTTTATATACAACATTTTACAACCCATACAGTATTTACACACACATTCACACTAATGAAGTAAGCCCTAATAAAGTAAATTTTTAAGGATGTGCACCCACAATTGCATCGAGGCCAAAAAGAAAACCCTCTAGGAAAATATATCCTCAGTACATCTGGCCGGAGCTCAAACCCCGACTTCCCCATCATTGGCGATCCAGTCTATTGAAAGAGGGACGGCTTGGACCTGGGGTCTTAAACCAGTGGCCAGCAGACATTTTTGGTTTGACCCTCACGTTAAAAAAACCCATTTAATTACTTCATATTTAAAAAGTAGATGATTTAATCATTTAGGTTTGTCGTATCCCAGTCAAGTTTAATGAGGTTTTACAAACATTGTTTTCCCCTATTACTCCGTGAAAATGTGGGTGCACTTACTCTAAATTCAACCTTCCCTATCCCAAAGTCACTATCGTGATTAGTAGGCCTACATATGAGTATAACCTTAACAGGTAGTTAGACTCATTGCTAAAAAAACAAAACATAACAATTTAATGAGAAAGGAAATGTCAGGTTTCCAGTTCCATATCAAAGGAACAAAACATTCCGAAATAATAATTCTATATTTTACTATTTTTCTTTCAATATGTATGTTAAAATACAGTATCCAATATCATAAATGTTTTTATTATGATATGCTTTAACTATTAGTTAAGTAAAAATAAATTTTGTTTTGGTGGGTGCAATGGTTTAAATGTCCAAAAACATTTAGTCTGGTTTTCCGGTCAAGGTCGAGGTTGGAACCCCTGCTGGGCGTAGCGAGGGTATTTTTTCCTAATTGGTTTTACACCCTCCCGTTACACAAATGCCAGGACTTTTCTTCCAAACTATCTTCCAAAAAACTATTCCCATTGTTTTAATTAAAAGCGGCTACACTGGTTGGATAGCAAGTTACAGCGATACAAAAAAAAAATAAAGATTGATATAAATAAGGTTTTGAGAAAATATAAATTACAATATCATGCTTTAAATATAAACTAAGTAAAATGTTTACTGTACTATAATTTTTTGGGCTAAGATATAAACATTAGATCTGAAGACTATTAAATGCGAGCACTTTTTGTCGGTGCTTGATTATACGATCTCAGTGGATTGACACGCCATTGAAAAAGTTCAATGTTACACTAAATGGGGCAAGCGACAAGAACAAATATATTTACAGGGTTCTAGCTTCGTACATGTTGCATATAAAATTAAATGATAACATAAACAACTTCAATAATTTTATTCCCTAATTATCGTATATCGAAAAATATGAGGATAAAAATTGCTAAACAAGAAAGGCCGCTTCATCTACCATCATCAAATTTTATTGCACATTAACACGCCATATAAAAATGAATTACTACTATGGAACGGTTTTAGGATTCAAAAAATTAACATTATTTTGCTTTAAAAATAACTAGTATTTTCTTTTTATGAGAAAAGTTCATGCTATCTATTTTTGAGAATAAAATAATTTCTCTTTAAGCAACAATTTTGTTTATGTTTTAGTAGGAGTAGTTAATTTTTTATGTTTGGTATTACTGCAAAAATAGTCACTTTATAATTGAATGCAATATTTTGTTTCAAAATGGTTTTATTTCATGAAATTTTCGGATTTTGGGATGATTACCGGAAACATGTTTATGGTGGAAATTTTAGTATTTTCTGACATCTATGAGAAGGATATCCTGGATACCTTTTTGAGCCATATTCATGACTCAATATATTTTTATCATGATATATGATCTCAAAACAAATTATATTTCATACACGCTGTGGCATGTGTTATTATTATTATTATTATTATTATTATTATTATGTATATACTACACTATGGTATATATTGTATAAGGTATACATATATACATACATAAAATGTTGAATATGGTGTATATATATAGTGTATATAAATATTGTGTGTATATATATATATACACACATGTAAGTTATATACCTTAACAAAGCTATTATATTAAGTACTGTATATGTGACTGACCCACTTCAGTAACCACAAGGTCTAAGTCGTCATTATCGTGTTAGACTTGTCTGCTGATCGGAGTTTGATCATGGTCGGGTGTACTGAAGCTGGTTTTATTCAATTGTATCCCACGCTCTCTCTTTCTACGAAAATTCAGGTACACTTATTCTAAATTCAACCTTCCTCATTCCTAGCCCATTCGCGTAGTTAGTGTATAGATCACGGTGCTAAAATAATAACATAGACCACCCTATATATGTGACTGGGAGGTTCAAGCGTGAATGAGATATAGCAAGTTATTTGGGTATAAGTCTAGATAAAGGAAAACTCAGCGAGCAAAGAATGTTTATACTAAACTTGACTGGTGTAGTGGTTCTGAGATTGAAAGGCTGCTTTAGAAAATTCAATGTTTTCTTTTAATTGAGATAGGAATCATGTTTTAGGAGGGTTGAATACAAGATACGAGATCAGCGTTAATGTTTAAATTATTTAATACATATATTTATAGCTATAGGAACATAGATGAATTGCTGTATATTATTATTACTAGCACCGCGTCTAGATACCCGTTCGATTTATACGCACTTACGCTAATGTGTAATGGTAGGATGATTGTGAGATGAAATGGAGGACCTACAGTTTAACGTTGAATCCGAACCACGGCGGAGGCCTGGCATTCCCCACATTCACAAGATGTGATTAATACACGTCTTGTCAGAGGTTAAGGAAGGGTTTGGTAATCAGATAAATCTGTTTCGGGGCCGAGGATTGAGCCCCGGACCCCAGCACAGAAGTCCGACAACTTACCCATAGACCACAAGGTCACCATGCTGTATATTGAAGGGATTTGTAAATGTACAGAATAATAGTAAAACACGCTTCATAATTTACAAAATCCATATTGAATGGTTTTAAGTAACATGTTTAAGATTATTAGAGCTACCTACATTATTTTTTAAACATATATAATAAAATAAAATAGTTATATGGTAACGAATAAATATTATTGGCAGAACAAGGATGTGTCAAAATTAAATATTCTGGCCTCTCTTCCCGTAACAGGGTGTTATTTTTTAAACTTATATTTTAAATATGTTACTTTAGCTCATTAATAAATGACAAAACTAACCTTTGGACAATGCTAGTTTTATTTCGAAGATTACCGTGGGCAGGACATGTAGAGAGAATGGGAGATTCTAGACCCTTGTTCAGGATACTGACCGGTAAACAAAATAGGATGGGACTATTGGGAAGACCTAGATGCAGATAGGAGGACGTGTTATTCTATAAGTATTAATAAGATGTATTAAAAGTGGCAGCTGGAAATAATATGAGTTGATGTATGACTACGAGAAAGTAGATTAAGTAGTTTTTTATAGAGGTCGGATAGTGTCCTTTCATACGAAAATTGGGGTAACTTATAGCTGGGCTATAATTAAGAATAAATGGTGAGAAGGCGTCACTCTTTTAATATACTAGATTGACGAGGACGGGAAGATAATGGTTCAATCCCGGTTGGAGGTACTGAGGGTTTTTTCCTAAAATGGTTTCCCACATTCTCTCTTTCCACGCAAATGCGGGCATACTTCCTCAAAATTCAACATTCCTAGTCCTTAACCCATCAACATAGTTAAGAGATAGGTGTATAGCCTAAACGTCTAGTAAAATGCGTTGCTCAAATAAAGTAAGAATGGTTTTGATTTCATTATTAGTTGTTTTTTTGGCGCTAGTATTCCCCCTTGAATCAACATTTCCTGAAAAACTTTCAACATATTTTTTTTGTGTGGATTTATTAAATAGTTATCTATATTACTTGAATTAGGAAAGATATGGATGGCACCAAACATTTATTTAAACTTCCACCTCGTTATAAAACATGGCCCATCAATAGAAACAATGTTATCCCTGTAAACTTTCACGTCTGAAAGATCGACCTGTGTAAACAAGGCGTTATTTGCAGACGCTGGTATTGCAGAACATATCACGTACCAGATTAATGTCAACAAAGATTCTGTGCCAATATCCATACAAATCGACCTCTCACGTCCTAACGGTAAACAAACAGTTTTTGTTTGCTAATCGGAAAGATACGGTCCATGACCTCCATGTAACCAGTCCACCAATGTGTGATGAGAATATGATAGTCGTGTGGATAAAACTATGTTTTTAAAATGTTTTTTCTAAAAAAAACTACAATTGAGAAAATTATGTCGTTCAATATGGTGCAATATTTCCAAAAAAAGTATTGAACATACATTTATAGAAATTTTGGGTTGAATAGAATCCAGAGCTTTTCATGACTATCAGACGCGCCATTGTTTTCAAAAGATTGGTCAGCTATAAAAAAAAATAGGTATCACATTTTTCAAGTAATTGAAATCTGTTTTCATTAATTGAAACACGCATTTTCATTAATGAAATGAAGACTTGGTTTGTCTCTTTGTCATGAATAACGCACGATATCTACCGCACACAGAGGTAGGAAATTTAAAAATTAGTAGCCTCTGTGCACAAACATGTGAACCTAGAAGTATAATTTATTTTTTATTTTCTAAAACTGGATCGTAAAAAATAAAATGAAGATTTTTTTCTGTCTGTTAGAAGCAAATACAAATTTTGTCCAGGGTTATCCAAGGAAACGCCAGGTACTTCTGCTAGTTTGCAATACATTAATATTGATTAGATTTGTATTAAATACAATATAATTATAGCAGTTTATATGAAAAACCCACTCATATTCGAGCACATTTAGTATCAATACGTTATCACACAAACTTATAAAATGCTCATGTCTGTGATCTTGCAGTATTTGAGTACCACTGGCAAGGTATAACACTGCCTGTTATAGGGGATATCAGGGTTCAAACACTTTTCGGGGTTAATGAAGGTTATTTATACAATATATTTTCACACAAATGGGGGTACATTTAATATAATTATATCTACCTCCTCTCTACCCTATTAGTGTAAATATACTGATAGCTTGGATGGTTGCAAAATTAAAATATATTATAATAAGGCACAAATAACTAACACAAGGAAATAATTTGAGTTCCTTACTGTAGTTTAGACATTTGCGTAGACATGATTTAGTTATTAATAACTAATAATCAATAAATTATTAAAAATTGATTTATATTAATTTAAATTAAACATCTAAACTATTAAATATTAAAGTATTTTTATGTCGCCACGACTTAATACACATGAGAGCCACGCATTTTAACTATATTAATTAGGTAGGGATGAGGAAATTAGAGCTTAGATGAATTATACCAACATTTTCTTTGGAGAGCGGGAAATTATTTAGTAAAAACCATCTACATCACAATTAGACGGGATTCAAACACTGATCTCCTTGTCCCCAACAAACCAAACTAGATTATCTTGGTAATTAGTCTGAGTACCCACCGGTGCAGCTAGTTAGACTTACAACCCCCAGCCAAATCGTGGTTATAAAATTTGCTTACACTAGTGGTAACATCTAATATAATATTCTATCAAAGTTCTTTATTTCCAAGATCATAAAGCCAATAACCTTTACTGTAATTACTCTAAAAACCCTCTTATTGTTTTAATGATATAAGTTTCCACTTACCTATCTCTACAGCACTTGATTTGATCAAAAAAGCTTTTCAATTTGAAAATACGATTTTATCTTAGCCAAATATGAATTTTTGTATTTTAATATTTTCCAGATAAAAATAATATATTTTGAATATTTAAATTAAATTTGATTCCATATTCAATATAAAATACACCATTTCAACGCGAGACAAGTTGTAGGTCTATGCGATTAAATGAACTAGACCACTTCCCCCTCATCCCATTTATTCTCCACCTAACCACATTTCTTTCTCCAATAAATATAATGGCAGAGCAAAGCTTTCGTGAACGATAAGTCTCTAGACCGTTTGGAAATAAGTCGACGCTAGAAAACTAAAAAAAACTGTGGAATAGAAAAAGTTGTAAATTCGTCCAAAAGAGACAGTAAGACATGATTTTGGTGAGCGGTTGGAGGAGGTGGGTGGAGGTTTAGGGTGGAGGAGGGGACAGATGGGGAGGAGTAAATCAGAAAATATAACAGATGGGAAGAAATACAAGTAGTATGAGGAGAAAATGTGGTTTCTTATATCTTTACTTTCATATGACCTTTTATATTTTTAAAGGGGAGGAGGGTTGTGGGGCCTTGGGAAAGTGGGGGGGGG
>CABFOV010000620.1:4176-14762 GCA_902141375.1 Timema poppense | reverse complement strand
AAAAAAAACGAAAGTAAATAAATATATAACCAGGAAAACTTGAAATTTATAACTGTAAAAATGAAATAGCATAATTACCTAAAAAAGAATCCTGAAATCTGAATCTTTATAATTCATTTCTCAACTTAATTTCTCAGCTTACCTTGCTCTTTCTATTGATTCTATTTTTATCCATTCTGAATATATATTGTTCCTTACTAGAATTAAATATGTTTTTTATGAATCTTAATGCTACCCAAGCATCTAAATGTAAGAAATTTATCAACATCAAAATTAACTTAAAAAAGACCACCACTAATTTGTGGTTCAACTACCAATGTATTGCCAATAACATTACCCCTAATTATGCTAAAGTTAATATAAAACTCATTTCAGGATTATTTTTTAGGTAATTATGCTATTTCATTTTTACAGTTATAAATTTCAAGTTTTCCTGGTTATATATTTATTTATTTTCGTTTTTTTTCCTTGTATTGGCTAACATTGAGTGTTGTGCCACAACTTACGTTTAATCTTTTTTCTCATCTAGACCTGAGGATGGTGCCATTGCAGCGCCGAAACATGTCGTGACAATCTCACACCAGAATTAAAAAGGAACAAGGGCATTAAACTTTTCAGATAAGAATAGAATTCATCTTTATTAACTTCTTTATATCTTTATATCACACTTTTGTTAATTCTAACTTATAAACATATATACATCTTTTTACACCGTATTATATTGTTCCTCTAATATTCTTAGATCTTTTGGACTTTTGTCTCTTAAAATTTCGTAGTATTAAATTGTGATATCACAAATTTCCTGAAAGACAAGATTGATTAACTTACAAGTTTTCTTAACAGAATAGGCATCATTCTCAAACTTTTTACTTAATTTAACCAACTTTAGTATTTTCTATCAATACCATATACTCTTATGATTGTTTGACTCATGTCTTAATACATATATTTAATATGTTTTATTCTGATTATGTATGTGTTACTGTGACTCACATTTTTTAATATGTATGTAAAATGTCTAGTATTATAATTTAATTTTATTCAAATTGTTTTATCACAATCATTCTAAAATATACACTCTTTCTGACAAGTTAACTAAATATTATCTTTATAACTCATTTCTCAACTTAATTTCTCAGCTTATTTTGCTCTTTCTATTGATTCTATTTTTATCAATTCTGAATATATATTGTTCATTACTAGAATTAAATATATTTTTTATGAATTTTATAATTCAACCTTCCCCATTCCTAATCCATTAGAGTAATTAGTACGTAAAGCGTATAACCTGAACGGGTAGTAAGACGCGGTGCTAAATATTATTATTATTACTCATTCCAACTAAACTAAAAATATTATCTATTTAAATTTTCGTTAGCACTGCGTCTTACTACCCGTTCGGGTTATACACACATCTATTTAATTAATTCATACTAAACATATATCAATCAACCTTTTACACTAAAAGTTAAACGTCTATTGTTTGGACGTAAATTTTTAATCTGCTAAATCATAAATGTAAAGCTCATATATTCTAGTCTAGTTAACGTATGTGTGAGATGTTAGGATTTAATTCCTTTGGCCTGTACCTAGGATAATTTTTTTATTAATTGTTTACCAGTTTCCCTCCACTCACATGATGGTACATACATTTACTTTAAATTTTACTTCCCTAATATATACTTCATTAGACTAACTAAATATGTTTAAGCTCAATGAATAGCAATGTGTGTAGAAATAATAATTATTACTAAATTAATTATATTGTATAATTATTTGTTATTACCCATGATTTTTTAGCCCCCCGTCCTACTTTCCGTTTGGGTTATACGCCTATGTACTAATTACTTTAATCCGATAGGGATGGAGAAGGTCAAATTTAGAGGGAATGTACCCATGGTTGCATGAAAAAAGAGTGTAAAACCATTAAGAAAAACCAGGCACAGTTGTTTTGCTAAGCAATAAATTAGTATAAGTGATATAAATTAATGTTAGTACGAAGACATAATTGCCAAAAATTACATCTTCAGACAAATTTAATATAGATGAAAAACTACATTTGAACACGGGTTTGGTTTTCATGACCAAGTGCCATTTTAAACTGTATTTGATTCAATTTAGTTGAACATGACACCTGTGGGCGGGAATCGAACTCTAATATAAATTAAATGAATTGTGTTCACCTCCATACGGGCGTCCCCGTAATTGTAATTATTTGCAACCTGTGTGCTTATATTTATTATATTTGATTTGATCGAAAGTTAAACTAAAATGTCCCTAGCTAATTCATAGCTATGGGCTAATCAATTCTCTTTGAAACTTCAAAAATAGTTTTCAATATTGATTGCTCTACCTATATTATTGTATATTTTATAAATGGTTTATCTTTGGTAGTTCAACTTTAGTATTAAAAGCAAGGTATTGCCACCCCTTTTCCTCTAACCAAATATCTTACCACCAATATTAGTCCCACAGAATGTTTGCAAAAATTGTTGACAAGGAAGTGGTTGCGGTTCACAAACTGTGAAAATTGATTCATAGCGCTAGATCCTTGATGGTGTGGGGTGTAGGAAGAATTTAATTAGTGGCCAGTTTGGTTGGTAGGGACTGTGAAGGACTCGAAAGAGGGGGAAGTATAAATTGGATTCATTCATTATTTCCCTGGTGAAACTAATCGAATGCGTTCGCTCTATTGGGTATTGTGGTGATCGACGTGGCATCACTATAAGGTTTTTCAGCTCCCGGGCTTCAAATGTCTGATGCATTGGATGCACGGGCCATGTTTTATCACATAGTTCAATATTTAATTCAGTACAAGTCAACTACTATCATGTTAACGACCAACTATCATGGTGACAATGGGAACAACATGTAGCTATCATAAAAATTTGTATGTATTTATATACTAACACAGATACAACTTTTCATCAATTTTTTTAATACAAACCTATTGGCAAAGGATATACAAGTAGTCTTATATAATAAAATTGAACAGCGATTTTTTTTTCTTTCAAAAAAATTAAAATTAAATATCTTTTGTTTTGAAAAGAGTTTGATGCAATTAATTTTTAATTAAATGTATGTTAAAGATATATTAAATTTAACAAAATAAACCAAGTTCTTTCAAAATATGTAATAAACTTTTAATGTATACCTACTATACATAGACCATTTTATAAATAGTTATATTTTTGTTTGAAGCCTAAGTATTCTCAAAACAAGAATGAATATACTTACCGTGTGACTGCAGAGCGTATTTTTTGTATTAGCCCCTTCACTGGTTATTTCGTGACTGTTGACATGATTGTTTTAACATAAGTTTCTCTACTGAATTAAGTACGAAAACATTACCCGTGTGTATGGAGCATAAGAGGGGAGTCGCGGTATCTCACTAAACAACAAATTTTTAACTATTTGTACGCTGGGAAATTAACTTTTGAGTTCTCGAGGTCATGTTTCTGTTCACACCTCGTCATTCTACCTATTCGGGCTGGATAAAGTTAACTACACTAATAGAATAGAGATAAGAAAACTAGAGCTTAGAGGAAGTGTACCCACATTTCTGTGAAAGAAGGGTAGAAATCACTCTTAATAATAATAATAATAATAATAATAATATTTAGCACTGCATCTTACTACCCGTTCGGGTTATACGCTTTAAGTACTAATTACTATAATGGATTAGGAATTGGGAAGGTTTAATTAGAGGAAGTGAACCCACATTTGCGTGGAGGGAGAGTGGAAAACCATTTAGGAAAAACAACCTCCAGTTCACCCGACCGAGATTCGAACCTCGATCTCCCCGTCCTCAGCGGTCGAGCTAAACACGACAAGCGCGTTAGCCAACTACGCCACCGAGGTGGGTAAATCACTCTTAAATCACCCATCCGTGGCTCAAACTACGACCTTCTATGTCACCGGGAAAACCAGACTAGATTATCTTAACCATTAGTTTGCGTGCCTACCAACTATTGGGAGGCTTGGATTAAAACATCCTTTCTGTGTATAGGGGCTCTTAGCTCGATATCTGTTGTTTGTGAAATATTTGCCATCGTTGAAATTAAGGATTATATTTTTTTGATCAGATATTAATAAAGAACCAAGAAACTGGATTTAGTATCTTCTAGAAATAAGTTAATTCTTAGTTCAGGTGCTGATGTACTTTTGTTATTTGATAAAGTGCAAGTTAGATATCACTTATGAAAACAGTAATGATAATACAATGATCAAGACCAAATTTATTATTAATCACCCTCCTTCCAGGTTAACCTTAATACATTTTCTTAAATCATTGACTTGTCTCTATTATGTTATTATATTATATAGTTTTAGGCGATAAATATATATTTTTTATATTTATTAATTGTTAATTCAAGGGAATAACAAACGCCTGTAAATCGGATACAAACCTTAAACACTATTGATTTTACACACGAATGCTGTACTTCTAAGAGGCACAATTATGTTTCAAAATATACTTGTAATTTAAAATATATTAATAAGTTAAAGCTAATAAATAGTCAACACACACACACAAAAAGACTCATGCCCTATATTAGTGATTGAATTATGAGTGTGTAGAGTGTCTTAATATGTGGCAAGAAATCGGAGAGATAGCTTTACTAAGGATTTAGAAACTCACACCAAGAACGATACTATGTTATATTAGAAAAAAATAAATATATATTTTAATGGTAAACGTTGATAACATTAAACTATAGGATCTAATAAAGCTACAGCTGCAGGTAACATGACATGACGTATGCACCCGTATGAAAACTGGACCTCATCAATGTTATATGCTTGCACTACCCCAATTTTATTTATTGGTGGGGAGTAAAGCCAACAGGAAAATGCAAGGACCTTTTTAACATTACATCCAATTTTAATTTCTCGCTAACTTACAGGTAGAGAAAGTATTGTGATAGTCAAAAGAATCGAACTAAGGATTTTGATGAATTTCGATGTTTCATTACACTCCCTCCCCCACCCTCTCCCGAATCCGTAAAAGTGATTTTTAAATTTCTATCCGTCTGTACCTTGGACTAGAGTCTAAAATATTTTACCGATCAAGTCTGTGTGTCTGTTTGAACCTAAAATTATGAGTAGTTTATTTAGTAAAGGGTGAAAAGAGAAAAAAATCTATTTTATTAAAATCTATTCAAATCATTTTGTTTGAAGTTCTTACCTTGGTGTTGGTTAAGATTATAACAAAATTGCTATTTTCATTTTTCATTTTCCAGGGTACTTTACAGAAGTGTAGATTTCCTTATCGCTCCAAATATTTAAGATACTAAATAACTTTTCATTGCAAATTTGTAGTAGGCTACTATTAAAAATAAAAAACTTGTATTTGAAATATATCTCTATAAAACCAATAGTTTCGGAGATATTAGCAAATATATTAATACAATTTTGTGAGCTTTAGTGTTACAGAGATACTAACGCAATAATTCTCTACATCTATAGAGTAAGTAGATAAGTAAGTCTCTCAAAAATTGTATATTCTCTTTTCTTTAACCTCTTAGGGGAAATGCTAGTACAGCAATGACATATCGCTATCATTTTTTATTAAATAGTAAATATTTACCTTTTTTATTGGTCTAAATTTATAAATGAAGAATTTAATAAAAGTGTGATAGCCAAAAGATGTGAAAACCCTAATAAAATGTCAAAATTTTTAACTGGAAGTCAAATTTTAATAAGAAGTATTGACCCTTATGGACCCAATATAGATTTTATTTTTCAAATATACCAGTGAGGACTTTAATTCTTTAAAAATAAGATCATAAAATTTAAATCCGGGAGTCAAAAAACGTTTAACCTAAGCATAGCGCAATTTTTTCTCGGGTTTTCTAGTGTATATTGTTTAATTTCACCTATATTACGAGTTTTGAGTAAATAATTCCATTTTAAACATTGGAATGAGAAACTTCGTGTGGAGTTCCATACCATTTATTTAAAACATAATTGTTTCTTTTAAACAAAATTGTGGTTGCCAATATAAGATTCTAATAAGTCACTAAGATAAGCTCTAAGTTGGGTTAACACAAATATTTTATTCATAATAATTTCAAAATGTCGGGAGTTGAAACTCCAAATCACTCCCTTAACCCTCAGTACGACCCTGATATATTTTGTTAAGTAATATTAATCTAAAGATTGATTTTGAAAGGAAGCCAACTTTTAACCACCAACATTGATTGAATGTCATTAAGTTTTGACACTATATGAATTATATTTTATTTGATTTATTCATTAAAATTATCAAAACCATCCAAAAATACTCCTTTGAAGATCATTGTATATTTCTCTTTAAGATATATATATATATATATATAAGCAAATGTGCTAAGAATAGTTTAAAAATCACATTTGTAGCAATTTTATTCACACCATTGGGGCAACATGAGTTTCTAGTTTTCTAACAACTTGATTGTTATAACAATCAGACTGTAGAAATTTACATTTTAACCAGTGAGTTTTCCATTATACATTAAAAGGTAGGAGAAGGTAAAACTTAGAGGAAACCTTCCTGTGTTCTTATGTAAATGGAGTGAAAAGTCTTTCACGGAAAAAAAAAACCTGGACAAGCCTGATGATAAGTCAGTGAGCCCACTGATGTTGGTGACCCTTTTCTTAGATATTCGATGCTATGTTAGCTACATGTGTACGAATAAAGATAAGTGTTTTTGCTGTTTTTATAGCAAAACTTTTTTGGTCATAATAAACAAAATATTCCTTCAGTACAAACATGTAAATTAATTTTCTTCACATGTTAACCTCAACAGTGGTTAAATATCAGTCAAAGGTATCCTGGAATTTAATGGCAACTTTTTCTCTTTATTTAAAAAGTTTATCACCTAATACTGCTATGATCATGACAGATATTCATGAACTGTTGATATCACCACATGAATAAAATTAACCTCTTTTTCTACATAATAAATAAGTTATTTGTTTTGATCAGAAATAAATTTTGCTATAAAAACTGCACAAACACTGTCCTTATTTCACGTGCCTTACGTTCGCATCTTAATTCGTTAGACGAGATTTTAATATATTAAGAGTACATGAGGAAAAGGGGTAAATTCCAATTTCTGATCAAATTTAGTTAGTGCTTCCACCTGTAAGACAATCATGTAGTCTTTATAGAACTTCAGATTATGGTTTAAAAAGGTGAAAAGTCAGATAATTTAACATAAATTGAGCTAGTGCTGCCATCTGTTAGACAACCATGAGACCTTTATAATTCACTTTGGATTATGGCTAAAGGATTACTTTGTCGTATTTAAATTAATTAAAAAAGTATCTGCTGGTGTCCTTATGGAGTTTGAGTTATAGACTACAAGTGGTCCTGGAAAATGTATGTAAAATGATGTAACCAGTTACAAGACAGATGTAACAACTTACGAGTTATGGCTTAATCGAATGGGGGACACTCACCGAACCTCCAAGACGAGCTGCAACACATGGCACTAGCACCGACCAACTTACTCCAAACAACCACCCGATAGACTGACGGAGCGTTCGACAGGCGCCACCTAGCGTCAAACCCGAGACTGGCGAGAAACAAAGGAAGATAGTTGCTTCTTCCAGCCACGTCAAGTTTCTAGACTATTCGACACGTTGCTCGACCCATCTCGACATCCCGTTCTCTCGCTTCTCCTTCCTTCCCTCTCCTCGCGTCCCTCCCCCTCTCCGTCAACTTTAACTTTGTATATATAGTGGTGCGCTGGTGGTCTATGGTCCCTTATTACACCACCAGCTTATCGAGGTGAGAATGGCGACGTAGGGCAGGGGATTAATATTATTATTGTCTGTATATAAATTATATTTCGGCGTGATAGGGGAATGTATTCTAAATTATTGTTCTGCACACCTAATCTTAGTTTGAATATGTAATCTTACTACGTCATGCGATTCTCGCTGTTGTCAAAATGTCGTCACCTTTCTGCCGTATTTTCGGGCTCAAGCCCTATTTATTGCGCCTGTTGGCCTTATTGGTATATTTACATTCTATTGAATACGCAGAGTAAAACTCTGCGTCTTGGGCTTTCTTCTCATCTAGTATTTATTTATGAGTATGCTTAGGATTAGCTGTCGTATGGGTAGATTACATTATATTAGGAGACAGGACACTAATAGGATATATTGGGACTTGGTCCACTATTGGTCGTTGTTATTGTATAACATTATGATATTTGTTGGGGGTTGTAAGCGCATAACGCCTATGTGTTACGCGGGACTTTTGAATATCATAAACTTTAAAGATCACCTTATTGGATTGGACGTTCTTCGAACCTAGGACCATAGACCTTGATATAAGTCAGTTAGGATTATTGTCTGATATGTTTAATTATGTTCGTCACACATTGTTGCATTGTTTTATTGTTAAGTTATGGTCTCCGTAATCTAAATGGAACTACTTCTCGTTAGGAAGGAAGACACGCTTCACGCTCTATGTTTTGTTGATATTCTATAATGTGTACCTTTTCAATGTTTATGAAAAGGGGGGAGGGGGGGTTGCAATGACTTACTTCCATTTTTCACCTATACCCTTCATATGCTAAAAAAAACTAGTATAACTATAGTTTTAAATCCTGCATGACATATATAATTACTATTGGAAATAATTACAATTAATTTGTTTTATAGCCTTAGCTTAATTTTTCTTTTGATTTATTCCGGTAAGTGGGAAATACAGGTAGTATATATTTATATATACAATGAATTTATAAATGAATAAAAACTGAACATAGTTAATTCAAACAAATTTTTTATTCGCAAGGAGATTTTTTATTTTAAATATCTACATCGTTTAATAATAATTATAGCCATATTTCACTTTAATCACAAGTATCCTTCGCTTATAATTCCGAATCGTTGAGTAATGGAGGTGAATTAAATCCGAATGGTGGACAGTAAAAACTGAAATCAACGTGAGCGTTGACTCCATAATAGAGCACATTAAAACCCTTAACTGAAGATTGGGACTACTTTTTAGTTTTTATTTCCAAGCTGAAACAAAATGAAGTGAACATGTAAAATAAATTGAATGTTAGGGAATGTTATAAGGCAGTTGTTGGGTTGATGGATAAATAGATGCTAGGGCATTTATTATCTTTATTTGCTGAAGTTTTTGGTGGAATTATCACACCCCAGGGTGTTAAATATGTAGTTCTATAGCCTAGTTTTAATTTGGAAAATTTTACTAGGACAGTATTAGTTAATAACTATAATTTGCTTAATATAAATCAATTAATTTAAATCAGTTGACGAATGACACCTGGACGTGGGAATCGAGACCAAGGCCTTTGTCCTAGCACGCCAATCCTCTTTCACTAATCTGTCCAGGATTAGTTCCTCGCTAAGAGTCATACTTCACTCATAGTTCAAGGCACAGTCTGTGATAGACGTGTGAAAATCATCGATTACAATGAGCCATAACTGATTACATAACTCCGTTTGGCTTGGGAGTGTTATGCTAGCAGAGCTAGAGCATTGGCACGCTAAGACAAAGTTCCCAGGTTCAATTCCCTAGTTCAGGTGTTAATTTTCAACTAATATAAATTAACTGAATTGTGGTCTCCTAAATACGCACATTCCCATCATTTCAATGATTTACACGTTGGGGGTTATAGTCATTAATATAAATAGCCACACTTGAGTTGAAATAGAAGGGGATGCGAGAAAAAGCAAGTATTTTTGCAGTTTTTATGGAAAACATTTTGTGGCCAAAATAAGTCTAATATAGCTCCAATACAAACATAGTATTTAATTTTCTTCACATACTGACCTTAAAATTTCTTGAATACATGTCAAGAGTGCTCTAGAATTTAATGACAACTTTTTATCTTCATTTAAAAAGTGAGTCATCTAATACAGCCACGCTCATGACAGATATTAACATGTGAATAAAGTTAAACTATATGTTTGTACTGACGCAATTTTATTTATTTTGATTAAAAAAATGTTTTGCCATAAAAACTGTTAAAACACTGGTCTTTACTCGCGTCCCCTTCCATTCCACCTTAACACTAAGCAAACTGCACAGCTGGCATGCAGATAAAGACTTTAGACTCATCTGCTTGTGTCCAATGACGGGGAGGTTGGGGTTAGAATTATGATCTGGTGTACTGAATAGGTTTTACCTAAATTATTTCCCGAGCTACTTTCACACTAATGTGAATGCACATTCTCTAAATACCTCACTTCTCAGTACAAATATGTAGATAATCCAGATTGGTATAAAACGTGGTGCAAAACCTAGATGACGCTTCAGATATGTCATGGTTCTTGTTTATTAAGATTCCAATTCATAACTTTTAATCTCGATTTTTACTTTCTCATATCAAGATAAAGTATTGTATTTGTGCACATTTCTTAACTTGATATTATGTTGAATCCTTAAGTTTTATTTGTTCCCGATCCCCAAAAAGTGGATTTTGTATTCTGTCTGTCCTCCATGTATTTGTCTGTTAGCCCCTAGGCTGCCTGATACATTTTTCTCAGACTTTATATCCGGATGTTATATGGCTATATGGAATATTTAACCTGACAAATAACACTGTATATTGTGTCTT
>CABFOV010000619.1:162174-173969 GCA_902141375.1 Timema poppense | reverse complement strand
GGAAGAACAAAGTAATAATGTACTGAGCGGCTTTGATAAATGGTGTAGGAAAGTAAGAGTCAGCAGGTGGTGGCGAAGACAACCTACATGCTGCTCAGAGGAGTGCTTAAGAGAGATCCTATAATTAAGATAGCAGAACAAACAATTAGAAGGAGTAAAATGGTTAGATACCTGGGGGTGACTCTTGACGAGAAGCGTAGCTTCCTAGCTCACATGGACAACGTATGTGGGAGAGCCTTACGGGCTATGAATGGGATAGTCAGTACAGGGCAGAATAAGTTCCATCTGCCCTTAAAACTGATTAGACTATACCAACAGTCGTTGCTTGTGTTCATAGTGGGTATGGGCACAACAACTGAGAGGGGACAGAGTTAAAAGGAAACTCAGAGCCCTTCAGAGGGAAATTCTCATAAGGCTTTCTGGGGCCTACAAAACTATACCAACAAACTCGTTGTATTTCACCCTAGATGTCTGGCCCCTAGATTTAGAAGTAAGAAAGAGGGCCACTGGATATTGGCGTAGAAAAGGGAAGTTAGACAAGGTAATAGAATTAACAACTAACGGTGTGAGTACAAATTATGTTATAAGTCAGACCCCCCCTGCTGGAGTGGTAAGCAGACTGGGAAGAGAGTACCACAGTTTTTTTTACAAAAGTACAAGAAAGACTGAGAATGAAGCATCTTCAACCTTCCCAGGGATTTTTTCACTATATCACAGGGCATGGTCCATATCGAGCGTATCTCTTTAGGATGAAATTGAGTGAAACCAGTCTTTGCTGTTGCGGAGGAGAGGTGACACCAGAACACGTGACCTTGGAATGTATATTTACAGTAAGGGAAAGAGCAGAGCTACTAATGCCTATACGGGCCAATGCTATATACCATATATTGAGGGATGTGGACCGGTGGAGCTAATTTGATGAGATAGTGGACAGGGTATCTAAAGCAGAAAGGGACAGACATATGGATGAAATAAAAGAAAGAAGACAAAGCCAGAACTAAGACTTGAGACAAAACAGACAGGAAGAAACAACTGAGGAAGAAGTGACGAGTGAAGACGAGCGAGACGGTGATGAAGTAGAAACATCAGACTTAGACGAGACATTACCAAACTGGTGAAAAAAACCCACAGAAAGTGTAATAAAAGGGAGAGTGGACTATATTTTTATGGACTCTAGCCGAGGAAAGGCGTCTCAGGGATATCAGTGATGAGTATCGTTGATGAACCAGGGACGCCTGGAATACCGGCTAGGGGAGAAGGAAGGTAAGTGGATACAGATGAGACGCTGGAAGATTTCCTTATCCGAAAAGCCCTGCTCGCTTGGAAACAAGCGTGAAGCTGGGCTGGAGCTATCGAGCACTCCGGGATGTCGACTGGCCACGGTAGCAAGTGACCAGAGAAGAAAAAGAAATTGGGTCTCACTACAAGGAAAGAATATAAACTGATTATGTAGACAACGACATTAGGTATAAGTTAGGTTAAGTTAGATTTAAGTCCAAAGCAGGCATATCAAAAGGAAAAAAAATATATATAGTCAAAATAACTTCAAGAGGGAAAGAGGGACAAGTATAGTTAGTTATTATAATTTATTATACATTACATAATGGTATTGATACATATTAGACAAACCTGGTAACAAGCACAGGTCAAGGAAAATTGGTAATGATCAAAAACAGGACATGTAGTTTTAGTAGTTGTATATGTTTATATTCCAGAAAGTTAATGTATAACATCTTTTAGATTAACTATATAGAAGGCATATTGTAATATAAACAGCGCAGAAAAAATCCTGATTTATAGTGAAATAAGATATCAGGTCAAACGTATAAGGAAATTGATTAAAAAGAGGCCAGACATAAGAGAGGGTATGTATGAGTCAACATCCTCATCTTATGGATTAAACTGCTTGTCAATCCCCAGAGGAACAGAGCCACATAATGGTCAGATATAAGAATGTATGTATTAGACAACATCCATCTTTCATGGATGAATTTCATCTGGTCCAAGAATAAAGTTTATGTAGCTCTATAGTGTTATTATTACATCCCGGTTTATCATATTGGCAAAGGATCACTATGCTCATCTTATATTTGACAAAGGTAAACTGTTATAGAGCAATCCCATTGTATATGAATATTTAAGCCACAGGCGATGTTTTCTCACCGGACATCCCGTGTTCGGATCCTAACAGGGTTAATAAATGTGATTAATCTCTTGATGCATGTATAAGTGTAGCCAGGTAGCTACGTACCCTAACAACGTTAGTAATGAGGCATTACTATTATATTACTATGAAATTTATACTAAATTAATTATCATTAATTTATTTGATTTAATGAAAATTTAATAGTGTATAATATATCATGAAACACTATTGCCTTGATTTTTTCTCGGCACCACGTCTTACTACACATTCAGGTTATACGCCACCTTGATATCATTTATGATAAAAACCATGTGTGTGTGTGTGTGATTGTCACACATCCATCTCTCGTTATTGCTAAAACATGAGTAGGAGTGATTGATTCACCTTTAATCTAATTGACTTCAACACATCACGTGTCTCCCTTCTAGCTTGATTCGCAAGGTGGCTTGCTACACATGCTGCCCTCAAAAAAGGGTCCATCAAAATACGTTAGCCCGGGCATGATTTCTCATCCAAAAATAATTGTGCCAAGACCCCGTTTCTTCTAAAAAGAAAAGCTAGCTTAACCCGGTGTAGGGGGTGAATATTGTTGAACAATAAGTAGTTATTTCTGTTTTTTTTATGTTGGGCTTATAGTCCATTAACTAAAGAAACACATTTTTTACACATGTCAAGCTAGAAAAGGAGAAGATGAGGCCACAATATTTTACTCCTGGTACGAGAGTTATATTAAATTGGGCGAGGCTATTAATACATATGTAACATAAACACTCAGGTAAGTTACTCCCCACCGATACCTGTTACAACGTTTGCTGTCCTAAGTTAACTAGAACTAAACCTATATTTCTGTAGTGATCTGTAGTCTCCCCTAGATGAAATCCATCCTAATATTATCTGTGTTTTCCCCGTTCCAGGGCTGCCTGAAGGAACTGGAGCAGTGGATCAAGCAAGAAAGTCTGGTCCTCGTGGCCACAGGAACAGGGATTGCGGCCTACCAGGTCAGTCTGTGATGTTCAAGTACATGTCATTTGCCCTGAAAGGTAGCAGACCCATCTTGGCGGGTTACACTAAGGTGCAGCTTTTAAGGAAGGCTCATGCTGTAACTGGTCAGAGTAAGGCTTCTCAGGGTCGACGGAGTGTATTTTAAACGTCTGCAACGCTTCTTATTGCTCTAACATTCAACCCTTTTAATGTTGAGCAAAAAGACGAGGATGATGATTAGTGTCAGCACTGGCTACAATAACTTAGTCTTGTTTGTTCGGATTAGTTGAAGGAGCTGAACATATTACATTCTAGATACATGGACAACCCAATTTATTAATAAATTAAATATTTCATTCATATTTTTTTGCAGCTAAAATTGATAACATTTTACTATTTTATTGCTGCTATTTTATAGTTAGTTTATAGATAATATCCGTCAAACATGACAGTTGCGTTTGACCTGATGTATGAATACATGAAAGTAGATCTAGTTCTACCTGTCATATAAGGCCTTTCCTCTTTAAAATTGTACTATAGTAATTAGAAAGGAGAAAGGAAATATAGGTGCTGTGGCTGAAAAAAATAACTTTCCAGATTGGAAAACTTTGAGAACTAATGCACTTTGGTGGCCATCCTGTTCTTTTTAACTGGTTGTATTTGTTTGTTGCTCCCCAGATTCTTGGGATGGTGTTCTCCATCTGTTTGTGTCGTGACGTCACCACTGACATATAGCTGATTGATTTCGCAGAGTATATATTCTAACGACACTCCCGCAGCCTTTGTTCAGATCAGACAATCAACGACTCTAGATGTTTCCTGATCCGGACAATACAACTCAGCTCGGCAGCAAGAAACGCAGATAGCCTTCTCTTTCCTTGGAATAAGACGCTATTCATGTACAAAGAATTTGGAGTTAACTAGAATCGAGGTCCCAGACGTGACTAGCCCCTAGCTTTTGTACAATGCATAAACAAACAAGTTGGATAAATAAATATATCTAGTAATTGTAAGTTATCTTTATATTGAGAGTTTAACATTGTGCCGGTACAAAAGTGGACATATTAGTCGCAAATTTCTCATCAAGATTGATCGCATGAATCTAAAGACCTTAAAACTAACCAGGAAAAACACTTACATAAAGTTGCACAGTTGGGGAGGAGAGATTGGTTACAGAGAGGATGAGGGAGAAGATTAAGTGATTGAAGGAATGGAATAGGTGGGTAAAATATGAAAACTTTAATTTATCCCACACCTATGGAGCTATGTCTTAGCCTTGGTTCTCATCAATAGCTATCTCAGATTTCCTCAAGGTATTGAGGCGATCAAGCCCCCCCTCTAGGGACAAGTTCAGGAAAGAAGAAGGAAGTAAAAAAGGAAGGAGAAATCAGAAAGTAAGAATGGAGGGAAAAAAGAGTAAATTGGAAAAAAAAGGATGTTATAAATCTTATCATAAACAATATAATGGACCTTTAACATCATCTAATATTTGCATCGTGTTTTTAATCTGTAAAAGTTATCAACTAGTCAAGAGGTATTATCTGTTTGTTAATATTTTATTCAATTTACTATACAAAATTTATATGCTTATAAAAAAAATAGTTTGATTTATTTTCCATAGACATTTAACCGAAAATTTAGCAACTAGATTCATAATTTTTCTAATAAATTTCAAGTTTCATAAAAATGTATAAATTTGTTGAAAATATAAATGTCACTGTTGACATTATCCTGGATTAATTTTGTACGCAATTATTTAGTTTGTATTTAAATAATGTTAGTTCTACAAATCTCAGTTTGAAACTGTTTTGGAAAATGTCTGGTTCTATCCAGACTATTAAATGACAAAGATAAACAAAATATTCGTAGCTTTGGAGTTATTTCACCAGAAAGTGGTAAAATTGGTTTGCCTTAGTTAAGTGCTATGTATTAACATTGAGTGTAAATTTAAAATAAAATTGAATGAACAAGTTTATAATATAAATATAAAACCACGATTTTGATAAAAATAGATCATCAATCAAATATAATATTGATAAACGTATTCTACATATGGCTACTCAATGTGGTCTTGTTACATTTGTCAAAGTTTACTATACTAATCTAACGATTTTAAATCAATTTAATTATTTTGTGATGAGTGATTTTTTCTAACAACATTATGACTATAACAACGTTAGCTTGCATTATTTTAATCGCAAACAATTCGTTGGCTATTTTTGATGCGTATAATCCAAACGGGTTGTGTGAGATGTGAAAAAATAATAACTATCGAAATAAATTTGTAGTGCGTGAGTGTATTTAATCTTACTTTTGTAAGAATCGAAAAGTGACGTGTGCAGTAAGCCATGTAAGTAGATAATAAGGTTGTGTTCTAAATTTAAATAATATAATGATAATGTATTCAGATGTAACAATACTATTTAATTAGAAGTATTATTTACTTGACAAGATAACATAAAATATCACATTATTAGTGAAACAATAGAAAATTCTAAACGTATTTTTAGGCATGAGATTTGATTGAATGAAGGTGATATTTATTTCATATTGTTAACATATTTTGTATAAGGTGTAAACAAATAACTTATTAATATTATATTCATTTCCTTCAACGTTGACAAAAAACTAGCTGTTTATTATTTTACTCACAAAAAAAAATTCAGTATAGATTGGGGTTATTTAGACAAAAGTGTCCAAACAAAGAGCTATATTAACAAACTTAACCTAAAACAACCAACATTAAACATCTTAGAATATTGGATCCTATTGATATTGTTAACTGGAGGAATATAATTATATTTATATGCCCCATCTGTGTTATAGCCTGAGTCATCCAGGTCTGCCGTCGGAACCTCTGCCCACTGAGTCACAGAGTCGAGCACTATTCACTTTTCGAACTTTTCATTATTTTTATTTGTACCGCGTCTTACTACCCTTTCGGGTTATAACCTTATGTACTGACAACGCTAATGGTTTTAGGGATTAGGAAGTTTACATCTATTGGAAGTGTACCCTCATTTGCGTGTAAGGGGGAGTGGAAATAAATTTTGTAAAAAACACTTTCAGTACAATCGACCGAGATTAAAACCTTGATCTCCCCGCTATCGGCAGTCTAGTCAACCACGAGAATAGCGCCTTAGATCATGCTGCCATCGAAGAGCGTCCATTAATACTTTATGATTGGTGACTCCACGCGCAGTTATTAAACCAACTCAGCAGAAAGTTTAACTCACTTCGATGGACAAATTGTCTGAGGCGTCACTCTCGCAATATACTAGATTGCCGTCGATGAAGAGAAAAGGGTTTGAATTCTGATCGTGCGTACCGAGGTTGATTTTACCTGCATGGGTTTCTCACTCTTCATCCACACTAATGCGGGTACATTTCTTCTTAATAAAAGGTAGTAAGACGCATTGTCTAAATAATAATAATAATAATTTAGGGGTAACATAATAAGAGCAACACCCTGCATAAACTTGACAATAACATAATTTAGATTATTAATATATTTTGACCCGTGGCAGTGGGCACATGCTGTAAGGCGTAAGTCTCACAGTAGACTGGATTGATGGTGATAGATAGATCGACGTTCTAATCTCAACGGGGTGCACTGGAGGTAGTTAGTTTCCTGAATGTAATTTATTACTGTGATCACACAGCCTCTCTCCACATTAATGTGGATGCACTTCTTCTAAAACTGTCTACCTTATGCTTGCTTATTAAATTACGGTTCTAATCACTATGGTGTTAAAACATAGTCCTATTAATTGAACCAAACGATTTTGTGCAAAGCTCTATGGGTACTTAGGCTATCTTATCATATTTAACCATTGTAAAAGGGTGACAAATTGTGATTACACCAGTACTTACCTTTAGAGAGGGTCGGAAACCACGTTGAAAAATAGGGTACTTACAATCGCCCTGGTCAGGAGTAAAACCAGGTTCACCTGTATCAGAGTAAGAGTGTGTCCAACATATTTTTTTAATGACAAATTTTCAAAAATCTAATTTTTGTAAAGTTAAATATTCTTATTTAACATTAAAAACTATTTCCACATATTCATGAACTAAATATTAAAAGTCATTTTCCAAAAAATTCAAATTTTATAGAATTTGGGATAAGTACAATACCATTAAACTAAATTATTTTAGAAAAATAAATATACATTATTATTTATTATGAAAAATAGTCTTGAGATACCAATGTTGAACAAAATCATTAGAGCTATTTTCAAAATATTACAAATTATTCAAAAATAATAATAATTATTAAACTACTCTTAAATAATAAATTCACCCTCCCCCCACCACCACCCACCCACCTACTAAAAATATGTAAGCTATACATTATTCTTTGTCTTGTCAAACACTTCCTAGCTATACATGTTAAACAAAACCATTAAAGCCATTTGGAAAAAACTTTGAATTTTCAAAAACACACTCATCAGTAAAATACTCTTAAATGAAGTATCTCCATAAAAACAAGTATACAGTGTTATTTATCATAAAACACTTCCCAGATATACATTTCATCTAGAATCGTCAAAGTTATTTTCGAAAACTATGGAATTTTTAAAATAACACTTGTCAGTAAACACTCTTAATTTAAGGATAAGGGTCAAATTAAAAAATGTCCTGAGCCATAGCCCTATACCATCTAATTACCAATTGGGAAAAAAAGCCATAAAACCGTTTTGAGCTCAAGCCCAAGGACAAATAGAAAGACATCCAAGGGATATATACATAACTGTGAAATCAACTTTTTTGGGGATTTGAGGCCACACAAAACGTAAAAGATTCATTCTAATCTAGATGTCAAAAATGTTCATGACTACATTACTTTCTAACTATACCGTCCTAAACCTTCATAAATACATGTGGATATGTAAGGTATTGATCCAGATAATACTTGATTTAGTTAAACATATTTTCGTTAAAAATTGCTCTGTAGCCTATTCTTTGTTTTTTTAAGCACTGCATCTTACTAACCATTCGGGATACACGCTTATGTAGAACTAATCAGGCTAATGGTTTTAGGGATTAGTTAGGTTATATTTATAGGAAGTTTAAACACATTTTAGTGGAGGGAGATTAGAAAACAATTTTGGAATAAACACCTTCAGTACACCCGATCTAGATTTGAACCTTGAGCTACCCATCATCGCAGTCTCTAGTCTACTTCAAGAGTAGCGTGTTAGACCATGCAGTCACTGAAGTGGGTCACGCCTTTTGGGGATTCACGCGTTCACCGAAAAACAAGAGCAAAACAGAAACGTAATTACTTGACGAATATTTAAAGCTAATAACAAGATTTCCGCCCCTTCAACTCATCCCGTACTAGTTATCGCTTGGTCGGCTCTGCTCGATAACCTATGTTTGGAAGACCCAACCACATTTTAAAACCCGCCCACTCAAAGCAGTGCTCATGAGTTTACAAAGCGTATGAGCGGTTATAGCTGTAGATACAAATAGACAGCTTCGTTGCCTGTTGGGAGGATATTTTAAATAGCTCGTTGAATGTAAAACGTGTGTAGATGCATTGAGTTGTATCACGACACACCATTATAGTTTAAAAACATCCATCATGACAATCTAAAATATATGTTTATGCACTAGAAACTCAAATTTATTTATAGTAATCTGTTTTTAAGTTTGCGTTTCAAAGCATCATGCTATCTTGTGAAATGGTACGCCATCTCAATCAGATTGTACTATCTATCTTCAGAGAACATGGGAGTCAAACTTTGAAATAAATGGAATATATTTGTCATGTTCCCTTTTAAGAATATTATTGTTCGAACTTTTTTAAATACTCTCTTATCTTTTTTAATCTGATAATATAATTTGTCACCACAAACATAAATATTGAATTGGTTAAAATGTGTTCTTAAAACATTGTTTTGTACTTAAGTCTAGGAGATTAATTGCTCCCACAAAATGTAACTTATCTTGTGTGTTAATACTGGAGTGTGATGCAACCTCTGTGAACACCTTTAATTAAACTTATTTTTAAGCGTTATCAACATTGTGAAGAGTTAAACAATCAGTGAAATAAAAACATTATTTATTACTCTATAATAGGATGAGTTTTATTTCATTTAGAGGTTTCCAGCCCTTTGGTTAGCTCAGTACTCAGATTAAAGATTACTTGAATGGGTTTGAATATTAAATTTCACAGATATTTACTATTAGATTTATTCCATGCTTTGCGTTTTCACCCAACCTAGATATCAGCATATTTAAAACTAATGAGGTAGGGATGATGAATGTAGAATTTGTGGTAAAGCACTTGTATTTGCATGGAGAAATAGTGGGACGCCGTTTAGGGAAAAAAACAACCTGAGAACACTCAGCCACGATACGAACCCTTACCTACCCATCACCGGAAAACCAGAATAGATGATCCAGGCATTTATCCCGCGTGAGCACCGAAGCGGCGGTGTACTCGTGTTGAATCCGTGTGAGCTATCCACGGGTCACCTCCCACAGGTTGAGAGCGGCTCCGCCAGGAATAACCAGGTTATGGGGAGATGTTGTCGTGACTTGCTGTGACCCGGACATGGCGACACAATGACATCACACGGAGCTAATTTCAAGTTCAAGTGATTTCTAAAGATTGGTTCTTTTTGGAGAATGTCTCTCTTCTCGCAACTCGGACTGTGCCAATCAAGAGATCCATTCTAGTTTAGGGAGACTCATGCCTCCACACAGGCGACGTTTTCATCCTGATATAAGTACTGAATTAAGTACAAATTAATTAGTGCCGTGTGAACTACCAACTATCATGATGACCAGCAAAACAAGTCACTATCATAAAAACTTGAGTTAATTTGATAGTAGCACAGAATATGTGCTGAATTATAGCAATGTTTAAGTACCTTCACATGCGTAAAAGATATATAAGTAGTCTTAAATCAACAAATTTGACAGTGGTTCCCTTGTCCTGTAAAACAATTAATAAATATCTTCACTTTAAAAATATTTCGAGGGACGTGGCTTTAATTAATTGTATTTTATAGATGTTTCCATAGTTCAGGATATATATTAAAATTGTAGTAGATATTATATCCACAAACCATTTTCCAAAATAGTTTTATTTTTGTTGGTAAATTAACTAAATTCTCTGTTTATTTCGTCATAGTAGCTGTCATTATTTCAGTACAAGTCCATCTACCTAATTAAGTAAGAAAGCATTGACTTTGTGCAAGGGGCATTAGTAATGACATCTAATTATCGAATGGGATAACATACAACCCGGTTATCGCTTTGGTGAACAAATAAAACTAGTTGTACCCAGGCGAAAAATTAACTTTCTTATTTGTCCACATCATAGGGTTTTGAAGAAAAACTCAGTGACGGTCTGAACATTTTGTGGCTTATGTGCATACCTGCAGCTAAAGGACCACTTTTAGAGGTATCAACAACTTTTGTATAACATCGGGAACCATGCCCCTAATAGTGTCCATACAGTAATCGATTAACATTAATTATATTACGTAGATTGTAAATAAAATTAAGTTTCAAGTGATGATGGTAGGTATCACAAAGTTTTAACAAACCTTTTAGCCACCTATCTCTGAACCCTGTTATATTAGATAGAAGCAGAGGAGAAGATTTACCAGGTAGTGTGGCAGGTAGAGTTCATAAAGTTAACAATGATTGTAGTCATTCAACAAAATTATGTTGCATTTTGGAAGATTAGTTCGTGTATATTTATTTTTTAAGAGGTTATGCCCGCAGGGACTTGTGGTGAAACTCCCAAAATATATAACAAGATATTTATTTCTTAATATTAAATCATGATTGAAGCAATTTACAGTTATAGTTCTAAAATATGATTAAGGTTAAGTGTTTTAATAATCTTATAAAACCACACAAATGTAATAGCCTAGGCAATGAGGAGAAATATAAAAGTACTTTATTAATTATTCTTTCGGTTGGGGGAAAACACTCCCTTCCCTTCAAAACACTTCTTCTCGATACGCCTTGATTATTAGTAATTCGTAATATGGTATATTAAAAAGATAAAATTGAAATGTTGGTTGCTATTCATAGGGTAGTGGTATGGCTTATTTTCGCCTTCTTAGAAGTCTGAACTTTTGAATTACTGTCTCTCTTTTGCTGCAGCTTCTAAACTCAACACGGTTCTTACCGACTCTTGAAGAGCGAATCTACAGTCATTCTCAGAAGTCATAGAACCTGGAAGTTCGGATACGCACGTGGTATTTAGAAAAAACCAGAAGTTTAAAATATGAACTATAGTAGCAATACAAAAATTACCTAGGTTAAACATTTGTTTGTACAAACCTATTCTATAAAATAAATGTTATTCAGACATTCTACTAGATACATAAACAAAAATAAGTAAGGATAAATCCAACATCGATGATCTTAAAGATAAAAAGATAAAATTCTCCTTCAAACATTCTGTGTCAGTGCAACTATACAACTTAATTAATGTAATTAAATAAAATAGTTTTTTTAATCTTTCATGACATTTAATATAATCAATCAATGGCGCAGGAACAGAGGGATATATGGGTACATTCTATCCACCCACACTTTGATTTATGGGTACATTGTGTCGTTTTGACCCACACAAATCCTAATGTGAAACTACTAACTATAGTCCAAAGGGGAAGTAATATATATATATATATATATA
>CABFOV010000619.1:110520-150677 GCA_902141375.1 Timema poppense | reverse complement strand
AAAGTGATTTACGTCTCAATTCACTTCTGGGTTATCCTTTTCTTTTTGCACCTCATCTTACTAAGTACTTGTTCGGTTTCAGGTTATACGCATATATATTAATTACGCTAATCAGTTAGGGATGATGAAGGTTGAATTTAGAGGAAGTGTACCCACATTTGAGTGGAGGGAGAGGGGATAAATATTTTTGAAACACCACCCTCAGTACATCCCACCGAAACTCAAGCCCCGATCTTCCTGCCATCGGCAGTCTAGTCTAACACAAGAGCGACGCCTCAGACCAGGGGTCTTCAACTTTTTAAGGTCCAAGGGCCAATTTTCTGCCCCTTGTTAGCTCGTGGGCCGCAATACTGTGCCAACAACATTAGGATTTTGGCGTCCCAAATGTCTCAGTGGTGATGAGCGAACGTTAACACTACCGACGAAGCTCGAACATAGCCGACGATGTTCGAACGCACCCAAAATAATACTTTCTCCCTTGTCTACGAGCGTAGTCATTTGCTGGTTCAAGTTACATTAGTGTATAACGTAATATTTTTCTTCATGGAAAAGCAAAAATAGTTTATAACATAACTTGAATACGTATTTATTTAATTAGTTAATTATGTAAAATATAAATCTGTATTTGTAGTTTTTCTCTCTTGAAATAATTTAATATTTTTCATGAGCCAATGGGCCACAAAAATGGTTATGGAGGGCTGCATGTGGCCCGTGGGCTGCGGGCTGAGGACCCCTGGGTTAGAACCTGTAGCCACCGAAACAAGTTCTGGGATATCCACATATTTGCATTAATTGAGTAGCAGTGAGTAAGGTATAAGCTAGAGGAAATGTATAATCATTCTTGGGAAGGGAGATTGAGAATCTGTTTATAAGAAACATTCCTTAGTACAACCGACTGAGACATGAACTCCAACCTGAACCAGCAAATCAAACAAACAAAACGTGACTGATGTCTTGGTAAAGTGTCTTTGTGTGTCACGGTACAGTCCATTACAATTCATGTCACAAGACGTAACCCTGGTAGTTCCCTCGCCACTTAGCTCAGGGTACAAACAGACAATCTGTTGTCAAGGCTGTATTACTCAGCGCGACCTACGCCTTGCACACAATCGGCCTAACATAACACTATTTCAGCACCAACACGAGTTAGCTCAGCGGCTCCGTGCCTCAGGCCATTCCCAATAGTTACCCTCCTCGTTACTCCGGGGTATTTTGACCGTTCAACTCAGATTGTATTCATGTGTGGATGAAGGTAAGCAAATCTCAATTATTGATAATGCTCATCCGCATGGTTTAAAGCAGGCATGTCAAACTTGCGACCCGAGGACCTTATGATGAACCATCATACAACACGGCCAGATTATTATTTTTATAAACCTTTTAGAAATACTCAATTTCAAAATATGGCATTTGGAAATTAGCCATTCTACACACCAACGATTGATTAAAAAAAAGTGTTAAATTTGTGCACCAAATATGTGCAATGTTTGGCTGTCCATAAATATGTGAACAGTTGCTTAATTTTATGAAAAGGAACAAACACTCAAGAGATCGTGTCTTACGAACACGAGTTCGACATCAGGTTAGAAAGTGACGTCAACACAAAGTTTAAAGCCTAGCACTATATACCATTGCTGCAAATAGGAGGTTGCATATTTCTGGTAAAACAAAGAGGGGAGGTTCTACAATAATTATAAAAAAGTGTAAATGTATATGTATAAATGTATATATATATATATATATTTTGTCAGAGGTGAAGGAAGGGTTTGGTAATCAGATAAATCTTTGCCGGGACCAAGGATCGAACCCCGGCCGCCAGCATAGAAATCTGACACCTTACCCCTGGACCGCCAGGTCACCTCGATTTGGAAATTAGACATTATTTGGGATCAGGTGAGGTTGCTATATCAAATCATTCTACACACCAACGATTGATTTAAAAAAAAAAGTGTTAAATTTGTGCACCAAATATGTGCAATGTTTGGCTGCCCATAAATATGTGAACAGTTGCTTAATTTTATGAAAAGGAACAAACACTCGAGAGATCGTGTCTTACGAACACGAGTTCGACATCAGGTTAGAAAGTGACGTCAACACAAATTTTAAAGCCAAGCACTATATACCATTGCTGCAAATAAGAGGTTGCATATTTCTGGTAAAACAAAGAGGGGAGGTTCTACAATAATTATAAAAAAGTGTAAATGTATATATATATATATATATTCTTAGTAATGTGTCTTACTATAATTATTATAATCAATCTCAATCTTATCCTGCATTAATAATAATTTTTTGAAATGTGGCCCTCTCAGTATTTTAATTTTAGTCCTTAATATCAAACGAGTTTGGTAAGCCTGGTTCAAGGCATCACTCTCGCATTAGACTAGATTGCTGGTGATGAATAATTCATCATGGTTCAAGTCCCAGTCGGGTTTACTGAGTTTTTTTAAATCCTCAATAAATTCTCACTCTACTTTCCATAAAACTGTGGGTGCGTTTCCTTTTAACCATACCATACCCTTCCATATTCTCTTAGTTTAAATAGGTGAATAACCAGGATGGGTGTTTACACCACAAACAGTTGCATTAATTTTAATATGAGATATATTAACAATATGGAAAACATTAAATTTGAGGATGAAGTTGAGGGATCTATCTTCCTAGCTATGTCATAAGGAGAGAGCGTCAAGAAGTAAAATAAATACATTTTGATTAGGAATAATTTTAATTTATTTTAAATAAGCATTATAGAAGAAAATCATTGTGATATTTCTTGAATTAATTGTAATCAATAAGTGAGCATTAGGTGGCACAATCTAGGGTATAGAGGGCCCTGGTTCTACCCCAGCTGCTGGTACTTAACATAATTTATATCTACCTCGGGTGTGTGCCCATCCTTTTGCTAAAACGTTAGGGGTTATATTCCCTTTGTTAAAGTTTGGGTGTTCATTGTTTTAATCAGATAATTTTTTTAATATAATCCTGATAAACATCTAAAACTCGTTCATCAACACAGGGTCGTCAACCAAACAAGAAGGTATTTTATTCTCGCCCATGCTAGTGTGGAGAAAGAGATCGAAATATTCACGATGTCCTGTCTTTGTTGGGAGTCCTGCCTTCCATTGTCTGAATGTGTGATGTCAGTAGAAGACCAATCTTTTATCGCCCTCCCACAGTCATCAGCCGTGACTCACGATGTCACTCTTTCTAAGAACTGGAACTTGTTATGATCATGTGATTGAAGACCAGCTTTGTCCAAATCAAGGATTCCAAGCTATATCTGTTTAGTCGCGACCTCCGGTAAAACCTGCACTGGATCGACATAAAAGAAAAAAGGCAAATGAAGCAAAGACAGATCCGTCACATTCTTCTAGCTAATGACTATTATATTATCTTGTGTAGTATATTTCTCAGTTTATATTTGTAAATGTAGATGTTTGTGGAAATGTCGATTGAAAATGATATTAAGGTGGAGATGTAGGGAATATGATAAAAGACCAGCGTATTGGCAGTTTTTATAAAAAAAAAATTTGTTTGGCCAAAATTAATAAAATGTTTGCTTCAGTACAAACATAGAGCTTAATTTTTGTCCACATGGTGATATCAATATTTCTTGAATAACTTTCATGAGCATAGTGACATCAGGTGACAAAACATTTTAAATGAAGAGAAAAAGTTGTCATTAAAATCCAGGGCACCCTTGATAGATATTCAAGAACACTCTTGAGGTCATAATGGAAAAATAAATTAAACTCTATGTTTGTACTGAAGCAATATTTCATTTATTTTAATCAAACAAATTTTTGCTATAAAAAACCCCGTAGAAACACTTACCTTTTCTTGCGTCCCCTACATACTCACCTTAAGAGTGCCACATACTTGGAGATACATATCCCCACATTGCTATATGGGAACGGCAGCTCTGAAATTTCTAAACCACTTAAGAATCCTTGATTATTATCTTGGAATGTTCTTCGGTTAAGGCGAAGGGCTGGGGGAGGGGGGGGGTTTGTGTAGGAGGTATGCTAATTAATTTAAGTATGATGCAGTTTTTTATATAATAAAATACATTTTTGGCCAAAATAAATTTTTAAAATTCTTAGTTAAATACGGTACGTTTATTTTATATTGAATACCTACGAGCACAGTACTATCAATAGTTATTTAATGTGAAGGGCTGTATTACACTGTCAAATTTATTTACAAGTTTTCATATCTCACTCGGGTGAACTGGAGGTTTTTTTACTAAATAGTTTTCCACTCTCCCTCCCCGTTAATGCGGGTTTACTTCTTTTATATTAAACCTTCCCAATTCCTAACCCATTAGTGTAATTAGTACATTCGTATAAACCTAACGGGTAGTAAGATGCGGTGCTAAGTATTATTATTATTATTATTTTACAAGAAAATTATTTATTTGATAAAAAATAATTCATAAAATATTTGAGGGCGTCGCTGAGCAAAGATGTCTATTACATTATATCACATTTGTTCCAAAGTTGTACAGTGGATTTAGGACAACCTGACCAATTAAGAGGTATTTGCTATAAGAGCTGTAATTTAAAGACTAGGAATTACATCAAAAAATATGTACAAATCAACAACAACAAAAAGACAGAAATGTATCGCCATTAATTAATAAGAAAATCACACAATAAAATTTTTGTAATTGTGGAGTCATAAGAAAGCATTCTTCCTGTTCGTACTGTACAATTACATTTATGACTCTTTCTTGTGTTTTAAATGTTCCCATTTTCTGGATAAACTCCTAGCGCATATTCTATTTTATAAAAGCTCTTTGATAGATAGTTAAAATTATATCACATTTATTTTATCTGAGTTATCTTTGTAGAAGAAATATTATATTGTAAAACCACCCAAGAGTAAAAGGGAATTTGAAAATAAACTTTTTAAATCTTGAGAAAAAGTCATGTTCAAATTCTTAGATGCCCATAACAAATATTAAATAGCTTTTGAGTTTTTTCAAAATTAAACTAAACGTTTCTACTGAAGCAATATTTAGTTTATTCGGGCCAAAACAATCGTTATAAAATCTATTAAAAATACAAACCTTAACAAACATTTTCTTCCAATAAATAAAATACTTTGTTTTTAAGAAGGATAGATCTATAATCATTTGACGGGGCTAATCTGTTTAAATATTTAGGAACAATAACGATATTAGAGTGGAAATTAGGAAAAGAATAGAGTAAGGAAATGCATGCTATTACTCGGTTAGTAAGTTGTTGACATCTCGCCTGCTGTCAAGAATATTAGAGACAGTAACGCTATCAGTTTTTTCTCGATGGTTGGGAAACGTGGTCTCTTACTTTATATAACGAAAACAAATTTTAGTTATTCAAAAATATGTTGTTTAGTAAGATAATTGGCCCAAAAAAGGGATTAGGCTACTGTGGAGGAGAGGAGCTTACACAAGGATGAGTTGCATACCCTGCACTCATCACAAGATATTGTTAGGTTAACCAGGTCTCGCAGATTACGGTGGGCAGTACACGCAGCGTTAATGGAAGAATATAGAACCGTGTTCATAGTACTGGCTGGCAAACCCAATGAGAAGAAACCATTGGGAAGACCTATACGCAGATGACTGTAGACCTGAAAGAGACAGGGTGTATTGAGGGGGTCTGGATAGAGCCGGCTCAAGATAGAGAGAGATAAGTGGTGTACTTTTGTATGTGTGACAAATGAATTTTCTAGTTCCTAATGCCATATAGAGTAAGTAAATTATTTATCTCAACTTCTAACCACCAAACTTAATCACAGAGCTAATAAATTTCTCGTAAATCGTCCTTGAAAATTATCTAATTTCCCCTTTTCAAATATTTTCTTTTAAATCAAATACTTAAAATGTAAAATTTCTTATCTAATAGGGACATCATGATACTAATACTCCAGTAGACGGGCCCCTTGTGCTACAACAAATTAACACGTTTCAACACCTGCTTTGGTGGCCGCATGGTCTAAGGCGTCATTCATGCAATATACTGGCCTGCCGATGATCTGGAGCTCGATGCTCAACTCCCAGTCGGGTGTACTGAGGGTGGTTTTCCCTAAATAATGTTCCGCTCACCTTCCAGGAAAATGCGGGAACAATTCCTCTAAATATAAACTTCATAAGCCCTAAAACCACTAGGGTAATTAGTACATAAGGAAGAATATAACCCTAACGCATAGTAGTAAGACGTGGTGCTAAAATATAGTCTAATTTTATGTATGTATATTTGTAACCCCTGCTCCCTCCCGGACGCTTCAAGGTAGCCCAGTTTAAATATCATAGTTGAATAACGCACTCGACATACAAATATAATTATGTATTACTTACATTGTGCTCCAACGACTTTGAGGGTACGTAGTTGAAGATACATTTATTTGAGAGTACCTACGCAACAAAATAAATGATACGGCGCACCGCATAGACTCTCTCTCGCTTTTATCTTAAAATATACATTTACTAAAAACTCGTGAGATTTGTGAAACAAAATAATAGGTCTATAAATTGTTGTATAAACAATAACCAAAGATCATAACCGAAATAATACACATACTGTTACTTACCCTATGGCATTAGAAACTTGGAACAACGCCACAGAAAAATTGAAAATAACAAACAAATATCTTTGTCCACCAATGAGCATAAGAATCAAATTCGTTTTCTAGGACCTGAACTAGAAAGTATATAAAATATTATATCTATTTTGATTATAGCTCAGAATATATTCATTTTATAAAAATACATTTCAAATAAATTTTTTAATCTTAAATAGTACTACATTATTATTAGCACCGCGTCTTACTACCCGTTCGGGTCATACGCAGTATAGTACTACAACTTATTCAAAATCATTAGAGCAAATTTGGAGAAAAACGATTTTTTATCTTTTTGACCCTCAGTAAACTACCCTTAATTTTAGGGATGGATGTCTAATTTCAAAAAACGCTCAGGGGGACCTTATGAAAACCCCAGATACCAATTTTGAGCACAATTGGTAAAATGGTTTCAGTTCTAGCCCGAGGTACAGACAAACAGTCAGACGTCACTGCGAAAACCACTCTTTTGTTTTCAGGGGTCCATTTATCAAAATCGCGAGTCCGATTTATTTGACTATCACAATACTTTCTCTCCGAGGTGTCGAGGAAAAGTAAAAAGGCTGAATAGCATTGCTCTAAAACAGAGATTCAACCCAATTTGCTGTTTTAAGAATATTGGTTCCACAATTTAGATATCGTTAGCCTTTATCCAGCCGATTGTTGGTGTAGCTCTTGGTAAAAAAACCAACATCTTCGTCATCCTGGTTTTTGGGTATGTTCGTTGCTAACAACATATATTTAGTGCTGGCATTAAAGTGGTTAGATATATCGCTCAAAATATAAACCAAGCATAGTTTGTAAATAATCTGGGTGACAGGCGCCTGTAACCTCCTGATTATCCTTGGCTCTCAACTTTGAATACTTCATGCCTCCATTCCAAGGTCTTGGACCGATTGTGAGAGATGTGGCAGGAGGGGAGGAGACATGCACGTGGTCACTACACGGTCATATGGTCTGAATGTCAGGGGCACTGGGACCTTTTTGTCAGGAGGGAGGGGCAAAACTATGCTATGTTCCAGTTAAGTTAGGTTGAGGGAAAAAACACAGGGGTGGAGGTTTTATGGGGGCTAAAATGCTGTTATATACAGGTTAAGCTAGGTTGAGTATATACAAAAAGGGGAAAGGGGGAGGCAATATCCGGGAGAACAACATACACTAAAAAAAATAATTAAATTCTGTTATGCTGTAGGATTTATTAGTTTGAACAAAATACAATTAGTGGTTTGAAAAGATTTTTCAAAGAGTGTTTGATTAAGATTAAGATATAAGAATGCAATTAGTATATTTGGGTATCACTGAACACACAAAAGAAAGAGTGAGTGTGGTGGCTCTGAATATAAAAGTCAAACCACTTTTATCAAAGACTTAACAGTTGAAATAATTATTGGTAAGAAAAAATGTATTAATTATTTCCACTATGCCAACATTATCAACTAACTCTGGGTAAGCGTTAAAGCAATAACACACATTTTATTTAAACTTTTTTTAACATGGTTTTTCGGAAGTGTTAAATAATTTTTTCGTTTCAGGAAGCATTTCTTTGAATTTACTTACAAACTCTTCATTATTGTTAGGAGTTTGAATTAATTGTTTGATAAATTCCTTTTCTCTTTTAAGCTTTGACTAATCAATTCCAAATTTGGATATATTATTAAATATGTGTTCATCCAATTACCTAATGAAGTTATTTTTCAATTCAAGGCTGTTCCAACCTAAATTATATTTAATTCATGATGTTGTCTTGAAATTAATGGTAGATCTTTCTGTATTAGTCTATACTTTAGCTGATTCAAAATAGTGATTAGACGCAGGACTTTGGTTCTGTTCTAACATTCTTGGAGGTTTTCTCTTTCTTGGTACTTTTTAAAGGTCTATTATTTCAATAAATTTTTTCAATTCAACCTCATCTCAAATACTATCAAATGCAGTAACTGCGCTTTTGTTTTTTAGACGTTGTAATATTGTATTCACAGCTTTTCTTTTACACTTATGACAGGAGGTTTACTTTCTAGATTATACTGAGATTCTGAGTTAATGAAAATACCATATGACAGAGATGTATTCTAAAAAACACACTCCCTTTTGAAATATGATCTCGACGACTGCTTGGTTTAGAGCTAACATCATCACTCTCACAGGCCAAAGTGTCTAGAAAATCTAGTACAGCTGAATACAGGCTTAGAACACCGGCTTATGACGCTTTTTGTACAGTCCAACGAGTTGGACACAATGGCCGTGGTCCAGCACTAGTCAAATTGTGATCTTTAGCAGTTTAGGAAAACACTACAGAAAGCTTGGAAGAATCTTTGACAATTACTCCTTTATCATTTACCCCCTGCGAGCAGTCCTGAATCAAAGGAATTAATTTGGATCAGTCCTGTAATGCTAAATTAAATGCATTAGCTGCGCAATATATATATTTTAATAACAACGGCTACTCTGCTACAGTAGCGCGGTGGCTTCTTTGGTGCTGACTGACAGCTCACAGCTGACTTCTGACAGTCAGCATTTAGGTATATACCTACATTTAAACTGTCAGAAGTGACAGCTGCAAAACACATATTTTTGCAGAGCATATTGTTCAGCGTAGGGATATGTAATTTGGTCTGGTAACTTTTCAAAGCTGTCAGTCAGCACCAAAGAAGCCATGGGGCTACTGTAGTATTCCTGTCTTCACTACAATTTTCGCACCAGCCATGTTGGAGCCACCGTCGTAGCTTTGTCCTAGTAGATAGTCCAAAGTCAAACCGAGGTGGAGCAGTGTTGCTTTGATTAAATTAAACAATGCTTCTTCCATTGATGATGTTTCGTATAATCCAATGGCCACCTCATCAATAATGAATATGGTATGATCTACAATTAGGATATTTATTGACACGTGCTCCTTGCCACTCATGTCACTGGTTTCATCCACCATTAGAGCAGATCCCCGTCTATTTTTTTTTCATTTCAACCCCATCGCGAAGAATATCATAAGAAATTCATTTTACTATTTCCATTTGGATATAATACTATGTGAACTATTTTTTCCTGAGTCAAAAAATTTCAAGTTTTGGAATGCCATTTTCCCTAAAGAGTAGGAGCTAAATGAAATTTCCTTCATCACTTTACTGAGCCTTTAAATGCTAACGTGCTAAAAACAAAGCTGAAGTAATGATCGCCTTTAAAGCAACACGATAGTAAAAAGTGATGCTAAATAAAAACAACATTTTTATAAACACCTAATCCTAGCTCCGAGCCGTAATTTCATTGGTTCAGGGTTAAGGTGTTTACTGCGCGCGTTGTTGAATGAGTAATATGAGTGCTAATAAAACACTACGTTTAGAACAAACACGTTAGCTACTCAACTAACAATAATTCACTCTACGTCGTGTCCGAGGTCAGCCTGCAGGAAGTGGGTATTTTTGGGGAGACTGGGCAAACAAATCAATTTAAACTCCATGAACCAATGACAGTGTTCGAGACTATAAAGAGAACATTCACCCTAACTGTTTACACAGAAGTTTATTGACTTGTGGAGATGTATTAATCTTTAAAATAACTATCCCCATCACGACGGAACCGTACTTACATAATAATCTATCAAATACATAATTATTATTATTATGTCTTGGGGCAATGTAACTTGGAGCTCAACTAGTTTCTAGATGTAAAGATTATATACCCGCTTGGTCTAAGGTGCTACTCTCACAGTAGACTAGCATAATTAGCAAATAAGCGTATACATGGAACCGGTAGTAGGACGTGGTGCTTAGATAAAAATAATGATGTTAATGTGGCTATCTTTACATAAACATACATTTTCCTGGGTATTGATTGTATATGTGCAAGTTCCATTAGTACGCAAGTAAAAAAAGTTACATAAATATTAATGCTTTAATAGATGAGATACATTTATACATTTAATTTGATTAAAAATATTTTAAACACGAACAGTGTCTGTTTACTCGAAGGTAGAATAGCCAAATGGATTGTAACACCTCCAAATGGAAAGTCGAACTGTACTCATTAGATTATTAATTCGCATTAGTAGACAAATAATGATATAGTCTGAGATAAAGGGAAGAGCTATAATCAGGTAAAATTATTTCAATTTGGAACAAAGAACACTATGAGTGACAATGACTTACAAACTGACTTAACATAAGAGAGAATCAACCACTTGACATTAATACGAGATGTTTTCTAGCCGGATAACAGAACAAGTCAAGCTATTTGGTCTTGGGGTATAGTGCTAGTCTCAGGACCCAATGTTAGTGGGTTCAAAACCAGTCGACCTCAACGTATTTTTCTTGAGAAATGTAAATCCGTAGCGCAGCTTCCTTCATAAAGAAAGTGAAGCCATCAGTCCCATTTAAATTGTGGCATGTAAAAGGAACCCTGAAATATATATGAAAAAACCTTTCCAAAAAAAGATATGCCTTTTTGCGCTCACTCATAGAAATTCAGTTCGAAAGGCAAAGGGGAACCACCACGTCTCCTTATCTCCTTTAATACATGGGAATTCTACCAGATGATGCAGGCAGCACTGTTTAGCTGAAGGGATGAGTGCATTCCCATATTCGGATGGATAGAAATTAGATCAAACTAACCTTCGGGCTGTTGACTTAAGGTGGGGAGGCAGGGAACGCGAGAAAATGTAAGTGTTTTTGCAGTTTTTATAGCAAAACTTTTTTTTTGTCAAAATTAATAAAACATTGCTTCTATACAAACATTGAGTTTAATTTTCTTTACATGGTGACCTCAACAGCTCTTGAATATCTGTCAAGGGTGTCCTGGAATTTCATAAAAAAAATTATCTTTATTTAAAAAGGCTGTTAGATATTGCCGCTATGTTCATGTCAGATATTTAATAACAGCTGTTGATATCACCATGTGAAGAAAATTAAACTTTGTATTTGTATAAGGCTATATTTGATTTATTTCGACAAAAAAAGTTTTGATATAAAAACTGAAAAAAACCCAACACTGACCTAGTTTCTTGCGTTCCCTGTATCCCCACATTTAGAAGAAAAAAATGAACACAAATAATATATATATATATATATATATATAAGTTGGTAGCTCCAAACTACTTGGTCAAGAGGACGTTTGTGCTATGCTATAGGCTATATCGTATGCATAGGATGATTTTAGTATGAAGGACCGTATTTTGCAGCTAAAAACGCTACTAAAATTTCTTTAATATATTCATAAATTAGCTTGTGTAGTATACAGCTGTCACTTTTGATAGATAGTATCAATATCTATGAAATGACACTATTAATTTAGTAAAACTATATTAAAGTTGTCCACAAAATATATGTTTTGTTTTTTCTAAAAGGTTCTTTATATTTGAATCCTACCATAGATTTCGTCTTGACTGTAATTATCTCGGTAAAAAATAAACAAGTATCTAACAATGGCAGCATGACTAGATGGATGATCATGTGATAGGCAGATAACCTGGCTCTTTATATAGTCATACATGCCTATAATTCCTTCTTAGATGGTCATGAGTCATGACACATGGTACAGTCTCAGAGTCGTTAAATTTGACCTTCCACCAGTTTCTACCAGAAGTTGCTTCACTTGTACAAACAGGTTTTACTGCTCATGTGATTATGTCATTAGATATAATGCTTTTTTGCTGCTGTTAAAATTCAAACTCTAGAGTAGCGGTCATTAAAATAGCAAAACAATGTTGATTGATTGTATCCGGGAGGACTAGATACAACCGGTTATTAGGCTGTAACTTCCTTCGTGAATAAAGGTGCTTTACACTGCAATTAGTTTGAGCCAATCCCATGGCTGAGAAGTTCTCTATATCTAGATGGCCATGGTTCCAGCAATGAAATAGGGACCCTGGTTCTATTCCAAATGTTGATGGTTGTAAGAATGTCCTAATGTAATAGCTGTGCTTGTGTTGGATTGTTAGTTAACAGGATAAGTTCAGGTGAAGTTAGTTTCCAAATATTGCAACTTTGTTCCACAGCGGATAAGTTCAGGTGAAGTTATTTTCCAAATATTGCAACTTTGTTCCACAACGGATAAGTTCAGGTGAAGTTATTTTCCAATTATTGCAACTTTGTTCCACAACGGATAAGTTCAGGTGAAGTTATTTTCCAAATATTGCAACTTTGTTCCACAACGGATAAGTTCAGGTGAAGTTATTTTCCAAATATTGCAACTTTGTTCCACAACGGATAAGTTCAGGTGAAGTTATTTTCCAAATATTGCAACTTTGTTCCACAACGGATAAGTTCAGGTGAAGTTATTTTCCAAATATTGCAACTTTGTTCCACATGCAACTTTGTTCCACAGCGGATAAGTTCAGGTGAAGTTATTTTCCAAATATTGCAACTTTGTTCCACAACGGATAAGTTCAGATGAAGCTAGTTTCTAAATATTGCAGCTTTGTTCCACAGCGTATAACTTCAGGTGAAGTTAGTTTCAAAATATTGCAACTTTGTTCCCCAACGGATAAGTTCAGGTGAAGTTAGTTTCCAAATATTGCAACTTTGTTCCACAGTAAATAACTTCAGGTGAAGTTAGTTTCCAAATATTCCAAATTTGTTCCTCAACTTATATTGAATTCATTCAACTGTCTGTTTTCTACTCCCTCCAGCTCAACAGCAACAGCAATTGGTTCAAGGAGAGACCAAGCCAGTGAACGACTTGTGTCTGGGATGTATCTGCGAGGCTGTGTCCAACTGCAACCGATCCTTCACTTGCGCAGGGGACGTGTGTGGATTGTTCAGGATCACCTGGGCTTACTGGTCCGACGCGGGCAAACCCGTGCTTCAACAGGATCACCCTGACAACCAGGATGGTGGGTATCTCGACTAGTGGGAGGGGACAGCACAACTTAAAATATGAATTACTTTATATACCAGTGATTCACAACCTTTTTTGTTTAGGGGAACTCTTACAACATTTCGTAAACTCTTGGGGGACCCCTACCTGGATGAGACATTTTAGGTTCGATAGGGGTAAATTGGGTAAATTACAAAATATATGTGGAAGTCAGTAGGGTTTGTAAATAATCATTAACTCATTATTTTGAATAAAGTATTTCAAGAATATTTATTGTCTATTTCTATTTACTAATTACTGTCCTTCGATACTTGAACTTGGCTTATCAATATTCTTACTAACCTCACTTTTAACATTATTACAGGCACTATTTCCTTCGTATTCTTCGGATACACGCGTTCTCTTAACATATTTCCACACTGTAAAAAAATTATGCCAGGCCAAGCTTTTGCAAATTCTTACGGAGCCCTGGTTGTGAATCACTGTTATAGAAGACCATGTCCGTACCGTACTATGGTGAAGTCTCGTTTAGTCTTGCTTGCTACTGACGAGTTCAGGTTTGAATGCCGGCTGGTTGTACTGAGGATTTTTAACAGTATTTTCCCAATCTACCTCCGCGTAAATGGGGGAATATTTTGTCTACTTACCCCATTTTATATTAGATATTTTTTCCTTTAAGTGAAATGGTTATCATTTTATCAGCATGGATACAGCTTCAGATCCCATAACTTTATGTATAAATACATAAAAGTAGCTTTAGTAACTTTTGTATTTGTTGAAACTTGCCTCCCTTCAGCAATTCCATTACAAACAAAACTATTAAGCAGATATAGCCACATCGGGGTTCATATGGTCTAAAACACCACTCTTGTGTTGGACTTGAATGCTGAAGACAAAGAGATGGTGTTCGAATCCCAGTAGGGTGTACGTAGGATGGTTTCCCCCAAATAATGTTACACTCTCTCTTCAATTTAAATAGAGTTACAGTTTTTCTTAATTTAAACCTTCCTCATCCTCGGTGAACCAGTGCAACTAATCTAGCACCGCACAATACGAACGAGTACTAAGATGAAGAGGAAAAAGAATACGCTGATAATGATTTAACCATGTGCTGAAAATATGCTAATATTGTAAAGGAATCTTCCACCTTCGAACATGTTTGATTTCAATTTTGTAAAACATTCTAAGAATATTTAGTAAGGAACGTATATAACTTACTATTAATAACGAAGTAAATGATTTAAATTAATTTGCTAACCTTTAAACTTATTTTCCAAATTAAGTATTAAACTGGTTAAATGGGTGAAGTAGTAATATTTTTAATGTGACACATTAATTACAAAATTATTTTATTTGTGTAGGTCTATAAAGAGTCATTATAAATTTGAAACTAGCTTGTTAGTTAATTGGATCCAAAATATTTAAAGTTGAATAAAAATAAATAAGGTAACTTTAATGTTATGGCTTGTAGCAATTTTAAGTGTACGATCACACAGAGAGCACAAATATAGGACGAAAATTTAGAGATTACTTTGAACAACATATCCTTTGAAAAGGTTAATAAGTTTAAATATCTAAGAACAATTTTGACTAGTAAAAACGACATTAGAGTGGAAATTAAGAAAGGAACACAGTCGAGAATGGCATGGTATTACTTGGTGAGAAATTATTAACATCTCACCTGCTGTCCAGGAATGTAAAACTAAGAATATACACAATATTAATTTTGCCGGTTATTCTCTATGAGTGTGAAACGTGGTCTCTTACCTTACATGGTGAAAACAAATTTAGGGGGTTCGAAAACAAGACCATAAAAATATATTTGAACCAAAAAGGGATATAAATACTGGTTAGTGGAGGAGGTTACATAATGCTGAGTTGCATACCCTGTACTTATCCCAATAAATTTTTAAGATAATCAAGTCCTCCCAGATTACGGTGGGCCGTATATACAGCGTGAATGGTAGAATGTAGAAACTTGGTCTTGGTATTATTACCTGGCAACCCCAATGAGAATAAACCATTGAGAAGACCTAGATGTAGACGAGAGAATAACATTAGAATGGACCTGAAAGACATAGGGTGTAATGGGGTGGACTGGATATAACTAGTTCAAGATAGGGATAGGTGGCGTACTTTTGTAAGTGCGGAAATAAACTATCAAGTTCCTAATGACATATAAGAGGTAAGTAACAATTTTAACATATTCTATTTTTACAATTTACCTTATTTATTGTCGCTCTAAATTACAATATGTTTTTGATTTCCTTTCTTAGAAAGATATTTTCAAATTTTACTTGAATCTTTATAAACAAATAAATTGTTTAGTTTTGTAATTTTTTTATTGAGATATCAGATTAAAAATATAATATAACTTCAGGTATTTAACTAGTATAATAATTAATTTTGTAGAATCAAGTTGAAGTAAAACAAACAAATTGAAATCATGTCCTTCATTATTAATATTTGATTGAATTTCTAAGTAAATGTCTCACGACGTCCTAAGCAGGCTATCCACATTTAATCACGCTAATGCAGTAGGAATGAGAACTGTATAATATATAAGAAACGTACCCACGTTTGCATGGAGGAAAAGTAGGAAAACAATCAGGATACAATTCCCTAAGTACACCTTGAGCCTTGATTTCACTGCCACGGGCAAACCAGTATATACGAGCTTTAAGTTTGGTCCTCGTACCTACCGATGCGATCTACTTAAATACGAGTAATATTCTCTCAGATCTGGACTGGTTTGTATACTCCTCCAAGATGTATATAGGCATGTAATAAATCTACAGCATTATAAACAAAACGTTTATAGTTAACTTGTTGCAAATACTTGTCTAACTAACCGGAATAGGATAACATTTATAAGTACACAAACAACATATCTTGCCAATACAATAAAACAGAACCAACGCAATGCTTGAAAAACCTAGAACTGGTTTGTTTAGTATTTTGTTTATTTGTTTTTGTGAAGGAAAATAATTAACTAAGTGTCACAGAGGTTCCTAATTCTATTTGTGTTCCAGCTTACGTGAGGTGCGTCACTGACCCTTTCTGCGCCGCAAGGGCTGTACAAGGATACATGACAAAGTTCAGCAAGGTAAGGGTTTCTTCGGTGAACTACTTATTTGTCCATATCAGAATATATCTGCACTCAAAGCCAACAATAACATGCACTTCTTCATTTAGGTGTTTAATGGAATGTTTAACGCGAAAATTGAAATCTGTGAACTAATTAGCAACTCAGATAAACCAAGGGTCTACAGTACCTATGACAGAAACAGTCCCCCAATAGCTAAGATTAAACAAGGGTCCTTAACGTCTGTAGCCTGAGTTCCAACCTAGTATACAACCAGGATCACCAATAAATAAGTTGGTACTAAGGTCCCTTACGTCAGGGCTGGAACCTAGGCTTCAAGTACCTAGGATATAACATGGCTCCCTAGAACCTATTTAACTATTTGTCTGGTGGGCTACAGCCATTGTAAATATACATACATCGAGATAATGCCTTAACTGTGCTATCTAACAACATGTTGGTACAATCAAATATTGTATGGGAAGGAGTCCAATATCATCTACCAGGGGGCGGATCCCTTATCACGGGAAGCACGAACTTAGGACAAGTTGACAAGAGCTTCAGTGACGTTATCATCACAGAGCAGAATATGTGTGCACAGAATATATTACTTGGTAGGGATATATTATTTGTGCTTAATATTTAGTAGACAGAATTGAGCAGAAGTATGAAATCGACTCTGGTTCCATCTCAGGTATTAGTGACTCTGGTTCCATCTCAGCTGATAGGAACTCTGATTCCATCCTAGGTGGTAGAAACTCTGGCTCCATTCTAGGTGATAGGATCTCTAGTTCCTTCTAGGTGATATAACTCTGGTTCTATCCTAGGTGATAAGAACTCTGGTTACATCCTAGGTGTTAAGAACTCTGGTTCTATCCTAGGTGATAGGAACTCTGGTTCCATCTCAGCTGATAGGAACTCTGATTCCATACTAGGTGATAGAAACTCTTGCTCCATCCTAGGTGATAGGATCTCTAGTTTCATCCTAGGTGATAAGAACTCTGGTTCCATCCTAGGTGTTCTAGGTGTTAAGAACTCTGGTTCTATCTTAGGTGATAGGAACTCTGGTTCCATCTCAGCTGATAGGAACTCTGATTCCATACTAGGTGATAGAAACTCTTGCTCCATTCTAGGTGATAGGATCTCTAGTTCCATCCTAGGTGATAAGAGCTCTGGTTCCATCCTAGGTGATAAGAACTCTGGTTCTATCCTAGGTGATAAGAACTCTGGTTCTATCCTAGGTGATAGGAACTCTGGTCCCATCCTAGGTGTTAAGAACTCTGGTTCTATCCTAGGTGATAGGAAGTCTGGTTCTATCTCAGCTGATAGGAACTCTGATTCCATCCCAGGTGATAGGAACGCTGGCTCCATCCTAGGTGATAGAAACTCTGGCTCCATTCTAGGTGATAGGATCTCTGGCTCCATACTAGGTGATAGAAACACTTGCTCCATTCTAGGTGATAGGATCTCTGGCTCCATCCTAGGTGATAAGAACTCTGGCTCCATCCTAGGTGATAGGAACTCTGGTTCCATCCTAGGTGATAAGAACTCTGGTTCTATCCTAGGTGATAGGAACTCTGGTTCCATCCTAGGTGTTAAGAACTCTGGTTCTATCCTAGGTGATAGGAAGTCTGGTTCCAACCCAGCTGTTAGGGACCCTGGTTCCATCCCAGGTGCTAGTAATTAGCAACAATATTTTACGGTTTACATGAATAAATCTAGAACACATTTTTTTCACAGATTTAATTCAACTCTATGTGTTGTGATGGAAAACTAGGGTAATACCTAAATAACTTAATTTTGAAATATTTTCGTTAGTTAGTATTCATTGTAAAAATGTTATATTCACTCTCCGTTTATCCAGCTGGTTATGTATAGCCCCTAATACGCAACTCTACCTTATGCCCCTCAATCACGCTGTCCCACCAATGCTCTGACAACAATAATAAAGTATTTTGTCGTGTGTCTCAGGACTGTAATGGCGACGGCCGAGTGGACTGTTTCGACTACGCCGCCATACACCGTCTTGGAGGGTACGGGTGTAACGGAGCCTTGGACTTCAACTACCAGAACAAGTTCCAGCAGTGCCAGGCACAGGTGGCCCTACTTTCCCAGGGCTAGGCCCTACTATCCGTTCATTGCAGGGGACTGACACAAAACCTCCCCCCTTTCACTTCCGCCCTTTTCCACCACCTCGGTTTACCAACAAGTCGCCAAACTAGAGAATAAAACTGATGGTTCTTAATTCACTAAACTTCACCTTTTCTATTAATATCCCCTCCCAAACAACTGGATACCTTGAAGATAAGAATGAAGATAATATAATGTGATCCCTCCGCCCTCAGGAACACCAGCAGAGCATACAAGGGCTTTCTAGCGATGAGATATGGAATTGATCGTTCTAATTTAAGCTAACCATATTGCCTTTTGTCCATCTCCTAGCGTGTTATTTTACCTACAACGGCATAAACACATCAAGGCGTGATACACCCCAATACGATAACTACTAAACACCTTTATTTATGTTTAAATATGTTTTTTTAATAATTTATATAATTCAGTTACAACAGTGTTTTAAGTACACAAGATATTTGTGCCACACAACGAGTTGGTTCTAATCCAAGTATAGTACTTAAAATCAAGTTTATTTATATAAAATCTTGTTAAAGTCTTCAACCCGCTCAACGAAATATTGAGGGGGGTTAGAAGTGTAATAATGAATAAAGGACTTCATGTTGAATATAGATATCTACATAGTGAGAAACATTATGTGTGTATATCAATAGTCAACACAATATATTAATACGTTATTTATCAAATAATATCCATTTAAAGGAGTGAGTGAAGTCTACATTGTAATTTACTTAATCTTTGAGCTACAACTGATTATAAAATATAATTTTGATAAAAGTCATGACTTAATGTTTTACGAATGGTTACTAACAATGCAGTAGAGATTTTGATTACAAAACAAAATATTATGAGGTAATCTATTCAAACATTTGATAAGTAGCATAGTCAAATTCATCATCTAGATTCTATATATTTTCAATTGTTACTATGTATTAAAAAACTAATTTAAAATAATCTGTTAATTTAAGTGTGTGGCAAATAGCATCCTACTGAATCCTGTTCTCTGAAACTTAATTTATTATAAATATTTCCAAATAAGAAGTTGAGCTTGATCTGCTAGTCATTAATACGTTTCATCACGAACACAATTCATAGTCTAGGCATAGTCTACTATTTTAGTGTGTTTTTAAAATGACACTCGACTAAACCAAAACAACAAGTCTTTGTTTTTGATTTAGATATATATTTATTACGAGCCAATGATGTAAATATTGAGTGGGGAAAATTTGGCATAACATCTTACGAATGATAAATAGTAGGACGCTGATGGGTGGGGCATTCAAATACACTTCAAGCTATTCTTGTGTAAGCAAATAAATTATTTTATCATCGTATTATAAGAATATATGCTAGGAAGATAAACATGGTCGGGTATAATGGGATGATCATGATCGTTGGATTTACCAAGATCTATTTTTATATATTTTTGTAGACGTTATATCAAACCAAATTTGAAACTATAAACTTGAAAGTAAAGCCTTATCAGAAATGGGTCTAAATAACTTAATTACTAAATTGTAAACTTTTTCATTTGTACAACTTTTTCTTTTTAAACTACACCAACAGATATCGTTTTTAAATACTTTTGTTAGAATGGGTTCAATTCTCTTTGAGAAGACATCGTAAAATATCAATAAGGTTAATAGTGAGAAAAAAATTGAGTTTCCAAAACTGTCGCAACAAAATGAAATAAAAAAATAAGGTGCCAAACTAAAAATAATCCAATCGTGATATTTGGATTATTCCTTAGTAGTGTGTGGAAAGGATCTTTTGGCTGTTTAATTTGTGATTTAAGTTTTAGTATATTTTACAAAATGCATATAAACAAATTGAAATAGCGAAAAGGACTAATTTTGTTAATGTGTGAACACTGCCTTGGGTTTACTGTCATGTTCTCTCTTAAATATGTCATTTGGATGTGTAACCAATGAAAATAATAAATGTAAACTTTCCTTTGAGGAATTAATAAAAAAAAGTTTTAATCTGAGATTTTCATTTGTGTGTGAATGAATGTTGCGTTTAACCTAAAACCACCTTTTTTATGTAATTTTCTATGAGGTATTTACACTCTACCACTAAGATTAGCTTAATTTTTTTACTAGAGTAGTTAGAATTACTATTTTCTAAATGTAGGATTGTACCAACACAGGGTCGTAAGAAAGCATTCGCTTGCACATTTCTAGCAGTACAAAATGTATTATAGTTAGGCTTACTTCTTAAAAATCTTTTAGGTACAACTCATCTTAGTTCTCGTTCAGGCTAGCTACCACTCTGCATGGTAGATGATTGTATAGATTATTTATTTAACTTCAACTTTTTTTGTGCATAAATGTACATATTTATATTTCAAAGAAATATGTATATGTGGCTAGTAGATCCCACTAGACTAATCTATCTTTTATAGCAACATGTAGATACAAATACACAAATGTATCATTTGATAATAACATGTAAATACAAAACAAATGTATCATTTTATAGTAACATATAAATACATCTACACAAATGCATAATTTTATAATAACATGGAAATTAAAATTTTATCTCAAATATAAGTTATCATTTGTGAAAAATAATATAGCTAGCACAAAAAAGGAGAATTCTTTTAGATAAATAAATAAATAATACACTGTAGATAAAAAAAACTCGTTAAAGCTATGATTTACTGCGCGAGCAATGTTTTTGTTGATTTTTTTTTGTTACATTGAAGTTTAACAGTTTTTCTATAGCACACATTTTTGTAGAAATCCATTAAATTAATTTACATAAATATTCACTAGTGTGACTATTCTTACATACCTCGTGTTCTAGGAGCATTTCTCTTGATGCAATAATTGTGTACGTCATATTATAAGCTACATAGGTTTTCTGATTTTTTAGCACACAAATATTTTCTTTATCAGAGTATAGACTATTGATTACAATGTAATTGCACATTAAAGTATTGACAACTCCAGGATTTGGACACTGAAAGTCCCCTCAATCAAGTTTTTTTTTAAATTTGTATGATTGATTTAAGTTAGTTATTGTTGAATCAATGGTTAGATTTTCCTTACAATATATATACTATATATATACAATATATATACTATATATAATATATATATACATATTCCAAAATAGAGTAGAAACAATATCCACCAAAGTATGTTAAAACCACCAGGTATTCTTTAACACTTGGAATGTCACTCTCTTCGTCATTAATATGCAAATCACTTTGGCTCCCATTTTATATCAGTTCTACATATTCTATTTGTCATCATATTTTATTGAATTAATGTAAAAAGTTCAGATTTTATTAAAAGTTCTAGTTTTATGCTCGACTGTATTTGTAGCTTTTTTCCACCTTCAAGTAATTGCATCATTGAAATATGATACTGAGATCCTGCCAACTCTCTATATAATCCTGAATCGCCGCTTATCCTATCTGATAGAAGAAGTGACGAATACATTAATAAAAGCTGGGAATCCTAGGCCCACTGCTTAACAGGCGTAGCGCCCTGTCAACAAGGAACGGTCTGACGCTGTACAAGCAGCTGCTCAGACCGATCCTCGACTATGCGTGTCCCGCTTGGGGCCACCTGGCGGACACGTATATGAGGAGGATGCAGGCATTCCAGAACGTGTGTCTGAGGATCATTGTGGGCGCACCTTGGTATGTCCGGAATGAGACTCTACACCACGACCTGGATATGCCTACCATCAAGGGCCACTTCCGGGGACTGGCGCAGTCTTTCTACGCTAGACTTCCCGGTGCCACCAATCCTCTTATCCAGGGGCTTGGGAACTACGTCATCGACCCTGGTGGGTCCCATCGACGTCCCAAAGCCCTTCTCGGATAAGCGAGATGTGACAACAGTGGGTTGGGAGGCTCTCACCAGCCCCTCATAGAGTAGTGTCTCCGCACGTAACTCTAAAAACCCTTAGTCGGTTTCTCAAATTTCTTACCCCCTTATGTTACTAATAAAATGTAATATCTGTTTCTTTGTTTCAGAACTTCGCGAAACGCGACAACACGTTCCTAATTTTTTGCGAACCACACGGTGTGACCAATTGGTCGGTACGTGTTGGAACTTGCTCTCGTGCTCCCCTTCAGGGAGCATTAGGGCATGCCTTTTGATTTCGGACAATTATATATATAAACAAGGAAGGGACCGAACAAACATAAGAGAGATATACAAGTTTAACAAATCAGATTATTTAAATTTAAACAAGACGAAAAAATTACAAATGGTTTGACGAGATCATATACAAAACATTCCATTGTTTATTAACGGGAACTTTATCTATTACTTTAAACACTGTTGTGACAATCGGGAACGTTAGGTGTGAAGAACCTTGGTTTGACCTGCACCCGTGACAAGTATGGTTGTGTCTTTATTAGAAAATGGTGTAACTCGTTAAAGTAGAACAAACACACATTCTATTACTAAAGTGCGTCAGCCTCAACACAACGACGATTTAAATTGGAAGCAAAGTGGTGTTATGTATTGTTGCTTAAAACTAAGTTAGTAATTATTAAAAACTTAATTTTAAGCAACAATACATAACACCACTTCTGTCTTGCGGCTACTATACTTTAACCTAATGATCATCTAAAAGAATAATAGTTAATAATATATAATTCTAGAAAGTCCTAGTTTAAAGAGTTACAAGGTTGGTAGTTGAATGAGATAGCTAGCATGAGTTAACTCCATAATGAGTTAGAGTTACAAAGGTTAAGTTCCTAGAAGAGGAATTATAAGTTTACTAATAGTTAATGGCTAGCTAAGAAGAATCTAGGCTGTAAAGATACTATGGCCGTTATATTCCTCATTAGTACTGCCAGGTATTTCAAAAGTACGGGTGTATTTAAATATCAACCCAAGTCTGAACACAAGACTATAACACCAGCCAACAGTTAAATATTAACTAATTCAAGCGGTGACTGGTGACTGAAGGGGGCTGGACAAAATAAACAATACCACGTGGGCCACTACTCTGGAGACTGAACACCGTTGCAAGGTACACCGATAGAATGTTTTGAGACCCAATTAGGTCATGGGACAAAGCTCCTGATAACCCGATTTCTACCAATATTGGATGGAAAGATTTAAACTAGCCCTAACATGGCCATACAGAATAGGGTGTCTGGTTATTGCCCAGGTCTATGTCCAGGACTATGTCTTATGGACATAGAAAAACAAGTCAAAAACTCTGACATACTAAACTAAGTCTTATGGACATAAAAAATAATCACGAAGACCCTATCTAAGATTACTAGATTAAGTAGTACTCATAGTAACAGAATTTACTTCACCTGTGGCGAGGAGGAGAGACCAACGACTCAAACATCGTGATCCCCGCTTGCTTAGTTCACTGGTCATTGGTTCACTTCTAGGTAGTTCATCCGATGAATCGTTACAATAGAATGCAAAATGTAAAGCGAGGGATGGCTGTTTTATACAATATGGACTGACGTATTAGGAAAGGGACGCCCACCAGGAAAAAAATGGGAGGGGGGGGATGATTTTCCAGAATTGAACAGAGAGACAACTAGTGCTAGGAGAAGGCTGCTGAGCACAACACAAGGAAGCCACTCGTCATTACATGTAAGTCGGGCCAGCGTGTAAGATATCCTTGTGTTGACCTCCAAGAACAGTCAGCTGGGGCACTCTCCTCAATTTTGGGCCTTTCCAGCAATACGATTTCATCGTGAGTTTACATCTCCCACAAATTATTAGGATTTATTTGTTCTTGCTTTTATAGTGATAATTATATATATAAGGTATTTTGAGTGTACGTGCTAATGGGCAACTAGCAAGTTACAATCTAAGCCTATCTTCTAATGCATCTGTCTGAATTTTACCAGGCATAATGTACTCAAGTTTTAATTCCTCAGTGCAGAAGCGTGAAAAATTTAACATACCATGTGTTTGGTCATACTACTAGGTACATTTTATGCAGTGAAGGGAATGTTTACAAATTTTTCATGATCTATGGTTGGCAGCAGGATTTAAATTGTGTTTTTTTGGTATATCATTGTTGTTGTGTTGTTTTTTGTTGAATATATAAGTTATAACTGTATTGGAGTGGTTGTAAATCTTTTATTTGTACATTATGAGAACACTTATTGGTTGTAATGGGCAAAAATATTACAATTAAACATTTTGGTCCTCCGGGCTCATATAGCGAGTAAGTTTTTGTTTCTCCGCAGTTCAAATAACAAATCATAATTAATTAATTATCGCAGTTTTTATTCAGTGCATAGATCTTCAGATATGTATCTTGTCAAGAAACAAGTCTCTTCAATTAAGTGAGTCAAGTCCAATTTAATACCTTCCTGTATCTATTGTAACTAACCTTCCTCTTTTCCTTTCATTATAGCACGTTTCTATTATTGTAGTTTGCTTGTGTTTAAACGCTTTGTTATTTCAACATGGCCACAAGCACAGATATAAAGAGCCTTGTAGCAAGAAGGGGACAGGTCAAAGCTAGAGTCACAAGATTTAAAGCGTATTTTCAAACATTTGATATTCAACCAAGTTCATTAATTCAATTAAAACTGTGACTATCAAAATTATATCAGTGTTGGTCAGAATTAGATTCTTTGCAATCACAAATAGAATAGATCGATGACAGTGACTTACATTTAAAAGAACGTGAACATTTTGATAAAACGTATTTTGATTTAATGGCATCAGTTTAAGAATTTAGTCAAACACACTCCCATGACACTATTTCGACTACCACAAAAAATTTACAAACAAATATATCGGTCAAACTTCCAACTATAAATTTGCTTTTTTTTAGTGGAAGTTACGAAGATTGGTTACCATTTTTTGAAGTGTTTAATCTACTTATACACAACAATGAGTCACTAACTGATACACAGAAATTTCACTATCTTCGGTCATCTTTGAAGGGCGACGCAGCGTACGTCATCCATTCTCTTGAACTTGCGTCAGCCAACTACACAGCAGCATGGAATTTAGTACAAGAACGGTTCCAAAACAAGAAAATAATGGTTTAGAAACACGTAAAGGTTCTCTTTGACTTACCAAAGGTGAAGAGAGAATCGCCTACTTCTTTGAGACAGTTATTAGATAGTACTCTAAGACACATCAGAGCTCTCAAGGCATTAAATCAACCCACTGATAGTTGGGACACATTAGTGATTCACTTACTTGGTTCCAAACTAGACACGACTACGTATCAGGAATGGCAATGCGTGGCATCATAATATCAGCTACCAGTAGTGTCTGACCTTACACTCATTTTACAGTGTAGGTGTAAGGTACTTGAAGCTATTTCAACTAATCGTCTTCAAACTAGCAAACCACAAAATACAATGAATACATATAATCCGTTTGTGAAAGTGAGTTCAAGCTCCAAACAATTTGGAAGCCCATGTTTAGTGTCACAGTATGCTGCATGCAATTTATGCAATGCTCAACGTCCATTGTTTCATTGTGAACAGTTCTTGAAAATGTCTATTGAAGATAGGTTCAAACAGGTTAAAAGACTTAAATTATGTCTGAAATGCCTCAAGCCAGGTCATATATTAGGTCAATGCAAGTCAGGTTCTTGAAAAATGTATGAAAAATCACAAAATACTTTATTGCACTTTCCAGAAAATGCAACAATGGATAGAAAATCAATATCTCTCAACAATGAAACCAATCAATGCATTGACCTCAACTTGCAGTCACTATACTCAGTGAATGTAGCTCATTCTTCAGGCAGTGTCAAAAAAAATCAAGTCAGATTCTTCTCTCTAAAGCGTTGATTGACATTGTAGGTGCTAAAGGGACTTCAATTACTTGCAGAGCATTGTTGGACTCCAGATCTCAGTCAAACTTCATAACTGAGACATTGTGTCAGTGATTGTCTTAAATGAATCAAGGTTTTTACACATGTTACTGGTATAAATGCATCTACAAATGAAGCTACATATAAGGTCAACACATCCATCAAATTCAGATTCATTGCCTACAAATGGAATTTAGATTTCATTGTTTTACCTAATATTACGGAACAACTTCCAACCACATGTGTTGATCTTTCTTCTTGGACAATTTCATCAACAATTACTTTAGCTGATCCAAAATCCTATGAGCCATGTAAAATCGATATTTTGCTTGTATCTGAGATCTTTTGGGATTTGATGTGCGTAGATCAAGTTAAACCTTCCAACGAATCACCCATCTTAGAGAAAACAAATCTAGGTTGGATTGGAGCAGGGAAGGAATTTTGCGAATGTTCATTACCAACAACATTTTGTCATTTTCTTTCTACACACAATATTGATTTCCAACTTCAGAAGTTTTGGGAGATTGAATAATGTAATGCTACACACGACTACTCTGGTGATGACTTGAAATGCGAAAGAAACTTTTCAGAAAACATATCAAAGGACTTGGGAGATTAAAGTGAGCTAGCTACAAAAAAATTTGATCAACTAGAGAAAAGGCTGGCTAGGCAACCTAAAATACATGAGCAATATTGTACATTCATGCGTGAATATGAACTTCTTGGGCACATGAAAACATTTCAAGAGTAAGGCATTTGTTCACCATCATGTTTGGAATATTATATTCCTCACCACCCAGTTTTTAAAACCTCAAGCACAACGACCAAGCTTCGCGTCGTATTCGATGCATCAGCAAAAACTAGTTCTGGATAATCGTTGAGTGATATTTTGATGGTTGGTCCAACTGTACAAGATGATCTATTTTCCATTATCATACGCTTCAGAACGGACACATTTGTGCTAACGGCAGATATTGAAAAAATGCACCGCCAAATCAAAACGGATTCGTCACAATTGAATTTACAGAAGATTATTTGGAGATAGAATCCTAGCATGCCTCATCAAGTGTATCGCTTGCTGACGGTAACATATGAAACAGCTTGTTCGCCATATTTAGCAACACTAACTTTGCAACAATTGGCAATATACGAATAATACTACTATCCCATGGCGTCAGAGGTGGTAACGAAGGACTTTTACGTGGTTGAACTCATGACAAGAGTGGACCATTGAAGAGGCTGTGACCCTTCAAAACCAACTGATAGCACTTTTACAACGTGGCGGATTTCATTTAAGGAAACGGTGTGCTAATGAGGAAGAGCTGTTGGCCAACATTCCTCCAGAAGATAAAAAGAGCAACCCTACTCTTCCAGTTGACCAAGATAGCACCATCAAGACCTTGGGTCTGCTGTGGGATCACAGGCGTGACACTTTTCAATACTCAGTACATAATCAGCAGAAGAATTCAAGCAGGTGACACAACCGTTTAATTGGAGATACACGGTTTTTCAGATGCATCGGAGTCTGCTTATGTCGCATGTTTGTATTTAAGAAGCACAGACTCAAGAGGTTGCGGTACAGTCAACCTTATTTGTTCTAAGTCCCGTGTAGCTCCACTCAAAAAAACATCGTTGCCACGACTAGAATTATGTGAAGCATTATTATTAGCGAATCTTACACTTCGTATCCTGGTAGCCCTTAACAAAAACATCACAAAATGTTTCTACTGGATAGATTCAACTATTGTGTTAACATGGTTGGCATCACCGTCATCAAATTGGAGTACATTCGTGGCAAACAGAGTTGCAAAATTCAAGAAATCACTGAAATTGAAAATTGGCAACATGTCAGAATGCATGAAAACCCTGCTTATCTCTTGTGTAGAGGTGTGTCAGCTGATCAGTTGGTTCATTCGAGTGTATGGTGGCATAGTCCAGATTGGCTAATCCAGGATTATAGCGTATGTATGGAACCTATTTGATCTCTGGACGTTCCAAATGAAAAGGTACTAGAGAGGAGGAAGCTTGTCAGCATAATTTCATACTGTGCGTTAATTTATAAATTCTCATCGCTTAACACACTTGTACACATTATTTCATACTATTTAAGATTCATTTACAACACCAGACATACTAACGAATCACGTCAAACAAGATCACTTACAGGGAATTAAACCAAGTTATAACTAACAACCATAATTAAAACGGTGCAACAACAAAGGTTCTAGAAAGAACTTTCGGATCTAAGATCACACCATAAAGTTAATCAAGGGAGCAAACTTTATTCTCTGAACCCTTTTCTAGACAAAAATGGAATCATCAGGGTGGGCGGATGTTTACAAAAATCCAACCTCACACCAGATCAGAAGCATCCAATTGTGCTACCTCAGGGACACAAAATGATAGAATTAATAGCCAGCATAGAACACTTGAAACAACATCATGCTGGGCCACAAGCAATGCTTAGTGCGCTAAGACAAGTGTATTGGCCACTCAATGGTAGAAACTTATGCAGGAAGATTGTGCACAGTTGTATTAAGTGTTTCAAGGCCAATCTCAGAGGTGTACAACAAATTCTGGGAGAATTTACCAAGAGCAGAGTAGAATATTCTCGTCCATTTATGCATACAGGAATTGACTATGGTGGTCCAATACAAATACTACAGAGCAGAAGAAGAGCGAAGAAAATAAAGAGTTACATAGATCTTTTCATATGCTTCGCTACCAAGGCTATTCACTTTGAGTTATCGAGTGAATTAACTACAGAATCATTCTTAGCAGTCTTGCGAAGATTCATGGCATGGCGAGGAAAATTTCTTCATATTTATTCTGACAACGCGACCAATTTTGTTTGTAAAATAGAAGCTCCTCTTATTGGATATTATTCTTTGGTTTATCGTAACTTTCCATGAGGGTTAATACAAGCTAGCTAGCTTAAATAATATTATTCTTAGTAACTATAAAACTATAATATTTGATGCTATGTTTTTATTTTCAATTGTTTCACCATTATTTATGATTACAACTCTCAGGTATTTGTCTGCTATTAGCCTGGCTATATTGTCTTTTTTTATATTTCCTTAAACTTAATTCCCCTTTCTTACTGTTGCCGAGTTGTGGCAGATTATTCAAACTAATATCCCTATTTCGAGAGTTATTTAACTAAACTAAATGTTCCACTAACTAGTGTTGATATTAGTTATATTCATAGTGATTTAGTAAGGAGAAATATAATAGTAATTATTCAAAGGAACGCCCAATAAACAATAACAAAAGAATATACTTAAAAATGAAAAGATAATAAGTGTTATGAAATATAAGTTAAAAGTTAAGACCACATGAAATTTAATAGCAAAAAAACATATTGAGTTTATAAGAAAAGAACCTTTAGAAAATTAAATGAAATACAGAAATGACAAGTCTGAATATAATATTTGTTACATCAAATAGAAGAGAAGATAAATTAAACAACAGAATACTAGTAAGACTATAAATAATGAAAACTTTATAACTTTATAAATCCTATTAAAGAATGTGAACTTGAGTAGAAAAAGAACAATAGGGTTAAAATACAGGAAAAACATTAAAATTAGAACAAGAATACAATACAAATGAAAAATAACATATTCTAACTTTACATTAAATGATTAAATGATTAAAACATTATAAAGAAAGATATATTAGGTTTAGTAATTAATTAAAATAATTAACATTTATAATTCATCACTAAACCAAATATATCTTTCTTTCTCATTTACTAATTATAAAATAAAGTATATATTCATTATATTGATTTTAATTTCGTTTCTTATATTGGTTCGCCCATGGTGATGTCATGTGATGACATCACTAAGCCAGAACTGGCCAAGGTAAGTGCTCATTAGCCTCAAGGCTTATTCCTCGAATATTGAAAAAAGAAAAAAAAAGAAGAGAGTGATAAAAATAATCTTTACAACATCTGCAGTCGAGATTTCATCCGGAGTGAGACGGAGTCAGTTACTTAGCCGCGAGCTGTCCTCTTATTAGGTGAAGTCTCTTCTTTCTCGGCTGAGCCATTAGCTAAATTGTGGGAATTAAGAAACACAGCAGCGGGAAGTAGCCATATTAATTATGGTGTTTGTGATTATCGTGATATTTCTATAATTATTGGGTTTTTGAGATGAAAGCCGTCAAGTTGGCAGTTTGTGTTGTTATTGCCTTCGCGTGTTTGGTCGATTGTACCAGAGGTGAGTTCGAGATCTTCCGACTAACGTGGATCGGATCGAACAATTAATCCTATATTTCAGGTCGCAAACAAAGTTGATTGTCTTGGTGTCAATCAGAAAAGCTAATTATTTTACGTTGAAATATTTGTTTATATCTTTATTAAGTCTTTTTTATGTGTTTAACTCCATGATTGGAATTAAAATACTGTTTGGAAGCTATTCTAAAAATGATTATATGTAAAAGTTTATAATATATATTTAGTAAGATATTTCAAAAAATTTCACCACACATTGAAGTTTTATTATTTCTTCGAAATGTTTTGAAGATACGTAGTTAAACGTAAATGTCAAAGTCAAGGATATTTGAACTGGGATTTAAACTTTCATTTAGAAGGTTTGCACACCCAAAAATTACGTTAAACATTATTATAACATGGTTTCCGATGTAATATTAAAGTGGTGGAGGTCTTAAAAAAATTTACTGAGGTTTATTTTAGCACTAAAATCACAAAAAGATTCAATTATTAATGAAGTTCCCCACAAACCTTGTAATTTGGACATGCAATAAATTTGACCTTGAGGACTTTTCACCCGAGCACGATTCATGCCATGACTTGTACAAATTACTTTGGATTAGCCTGACTTACACGGTCAATTATAAGTAGTCGACAGTGGAAGTTTACCTAATTTATGTTAAACATAACTACCATGGAAAGAGATGTCTCCCTAGAATGTACATTCTACAATATAAAAAATAGATGTATTGCAATAAATCTAAGCTTTTGCGTCAGGTACAAACTTTGTGAGACTAATCTCCAAATTAATAGAATAAATAATCTAAGGTAAATAACATATTTTAATGTTTATATTAGCTTTTTATATACCTAATACACACTTGATATACTAGACAGTGCTGTAGTCAGGGATCGTTGTTACAACGGCGATAATATATTTACAAAAACTTTAGTTCGTTTCTTGGCCACTCCTAATACGGACTGTATTGAATTGAAGTTTAGGCTTGCATACAGGACGAACACTAGGTGAACCTAGGTAGTCGCTTATGGCACAAAGGTCCTAGGGGTGCATCTACAATTAAAATGTATATTTTTAATTGTTTAGAAATATACATTCAAATAAAATAAAATAATAATTGTTAAATAAATAACATCAAAATGATATTTTATTTGATAAAGAAATTGATAAACCACATAATCACGTTTAAGGTTCAATGACCTTCAAGGCCACTTTATAGATGAACAACTTCGATATTTAAATGTAATATTTCGAACTTATTAAGAAAAAGTGAAGGGAAGAAGAGATAACATTTTTTTAAGAGGAAGGGGTGGAAAGGGGTTTACCACTTATTCCAATTTTTTTTTTTTATATATTTGTATTTTTTGTACAGTATTTTGGCACGCTTTTATCATTATTTTGCATCACGTAGGAAGGTATGAGCTATTTATTTTACATAAAATAACTGGGGTGGAAATTTTAAGGCTCGCCTAAGCTGAATGAAACCCTTGCGCCAGCCCTGCCTACATAAGTATAGTCAAAGTGATAATAGTAACTTATTTTGTAATAATAAATTAAGGCAAGAATCCCCTCAACAATATTGTCACTATTGCTAGATAGTAATACCACAACACAAAGAGATTGCCGACAATGGTTGTAACCTCTCAACCCGCGGCTTCCAGCCCTTCACTTTCTTGTTGACCGCAGCAATGATCACCTTCATCACCCTCCCTACCACTAAACCCTGACATGTGTCTCTGACCTGACGTCATGCGACCAAAAATTTAACAACGACTTGATATCTACTTGACATCATGTGATAGATGACTTGACAATGACCTGTCGACATATGACTAACGGCTTGTCGATGTCCTAAAGGTACTTGTCCGAACACCGCGACAGCGACGGGCGACAGAGACAGAAAAAATGTTCACCACACCAACATGCGACAGAGACATTCTGCCATCCGTTCGCAGCAAGCGACATTTTTGCTAAGCATTGTGTCGTGAAGTGGTCTCAAAATCGGTCGGGTTTTACTGATTGAGGTAAAATGGCAAATTTAAAGGAGGCTTTGGTAAAAATTCTTCAAGAAGAAGAGGAAGATGATGACTTAACACTTTTTTATATATATTTAAACACAAGAGGTCCAATAGACCCGATATTTAAAGCAAGATGTGAGGAAGGTAATTACAGTGTGTTGATTAAAAATCACTTGATGGGTGATGAAAAAACATTTAGAAAATACTGTAGATTAAATAAAACGCAATTTAATTTTGTATTATCTTTAATCAATGAGGAACTAAAGCCAAAAACTTACAGAAGAGTTATATCAACGGAGGAAAAACTTTTTTTAACTTTGAGGTAAATTTTTACATACAATAATATTTATAATAATAATTTTAAAATTCAATAATATGTATTATTATATTGTATGAAGTCCTGATTTTTTTGTAGTAGTGGATAAATGCAAAACGTGTCACTTGGCTTATAAGTGCCTGATATAATGGGGTCAGGTTCAGGTGCAGTTGTCATATTTGATTCAGATGTAGACGGAGACAGAATGGTGTACGAGGGACTGGTTCTTGCAGGAGAGTTTGGTATAGAACTAGCTGAACTAGTCTCCACAGCCAAGATTTCGTATTTGGTAATGATATTAAATATCTCTTGTTTGGCCCTTATTTTATGAACTGGAGGCAGTTTCTTCATAACATATTTTATGTGATTAGTGAATGAAAACAATTCGTCATCATCGTTTTTTTCGGTTAAATCTTTAAATAATTTTTGGCGACTTTCATCTCTTTCTTTTAAATATGTCAAGAAAAGATCATCCTTTCTACAACGACGTCTTTTTTTTAGGGCATGTACTACAGAGTTACTATTTGTATCTTCTCTTAACTCCTGTGTCGGTGAATTACTGTCGTGATAATTAGTTGGTTCTGAGTGATTGGCATCAGATTCGATTGAAACTTGTGAATAACTTAAAGATGTACTTGGGGAATCATTTGGAATAGAGGAATTTCCAAATCTTTCATTTGACACATTTTCCAAAAATTGTAATTGTTTATATATTTTCCACTTAGAATTCTTAGCGGGAGCTGCAGATCCTGTACTTAACTTATTTCTGCGTTTAAATCGGTTATACGAATCTTTGATGTGCTTCCACCGCTTTTTACAGTCATCACCTACAATAAAAAAAATACGTCAATTTACAATAAATTTAAAATTTAACTTTATAGTAGGGTTCCAGTTATTCGAGGCAATGTAAACTGAGTACATCTAAGGTGATCAAAATTAATTCAAATTTTTATTAATTATTTGTATTTTAATAAATTACCTCACAGAAGTAATGCTTCATACACAAGAGCCAAAACTAAATGTTTAGTTTACACACAAAATTGCATTTAAAAATCTTTTATGGACATACATAAAAATAGTAAGAATAAAAAGAATATAAAAATGTTTCAAAATATTAAAAATTACATTTACAAATCTTCAAAGATGGCTCATTTTCACTGAATCTAGAATAATCGGGACTCTATAGTATTTTGTATGAGTATATATCTACTTTATTACTTTTTTTTTTCAGATTTTTAGGTACCGGCGAGAGCTACTCATCTTTGTCATTTGCTTATCGTATATCAGATTGTTACATTTCAAGAATTGTGAAACAAGTATTGAAAGCCTTAAGCAAGACTCTTATGCCAATAGCCATGCCTCCTCCGTCACTAAGTGATTTTGAGCGAATTGAGCAAGAATTTTGGTTAAAATGGAATATGCCAAACTGTGTTGGGAGTATTGATGGAAAGCATGTGCGTATTAAAGCACCCCAAAATAGTGGGTCTCTGTTCTTCAATTATAAAGAATATTTTTCAATAATATTGCTAGCAGTTGTGGACGCAAACTGCAAATTTATCGCCGTTGACGTAGGATCTTACGGTAAAGAAGGAGATAGTGGCGTATTCCAAAAATCAGTGATTGGAAAGAAAATAGCTAAAAATAATTTTAATATTCCACAACCGAAATATCTACCAGGTACAAGCGAAATTTTGCCACATTTTTTAGTTGGTGATGAAGCTTTTAGTCTCAGCAATTATTTGATGAAGCCTTATTCTAGAAAAGTGGCAAAGCTAGATCGGGAAAAGGAAATTTTTAATTACCGCTTATGTCGCACCCGTCGTGTAACAGAAAATGCGTTCGGTTTACTGTGTCAAGTATTTAGAGTATTTCATACACCAATTGCTATTTCTCCTGAAACATGTGACGATTTGATAATGACAGCCTGTTGTTTGCATAACATTTTACGTGATGGTTATCTCGAAGAAAACAACATTCCATTCTACCAAGCTAAAGAAATGAGTAATCCTACAAGTATGACCAAATTGTCACATACCGGTGGGTTTGCAAATATTAACGGTTTACAAATCAGAGACAAGCTCAAAATTTTTTTTTCTAGTGATAATGGCCGAGTATCTTGGCAAGATAATGTCCTCAGTCTAAAGTAACTTGTCTAAATGTCTCATTAAGAAATAACACTTTAAATAAATATTTCTCTTTGTATTTTTGTAAAAATAAACAATAAATACTAACAACAAATACTTACTGTTTCTTTTTAAAACATTCCCGATGTCTTTCCATATATTCTCTTTCACTAATACATCCTTATACGTTTCTATTTTTGGATCAAAAATAGGTGGATTTTGTGAAACAAGGTTAATTAATACTTCATCATCTTCTGCAGTAAAAGAATCCATCGTTCGAACTGGCCTACACTTTGTGGATTCCCTACGAATATACTGAGAGACACGAGACAGTACTGGTTCAAGACCGGTCGTGTCGGCTGTCTCGACCGCGACAGGTCTGTGCTGCGCGACACTGTCGCGCCCTGCGGACTGAATACAATTCAAAAACATTAATTAAACCAGTGGTGTCGCTGAGATTGGGAGACGCCTCCCTCTCGCTTCTGTCTCTGTCGCCCGTCGCTGTCGTGGTGTTCGGACGAGTACCTTAACGATAGGCCACTCGACCTCGTAACGTTAAATTACCTCGGCACAATCTCAAATATAACACACTTTTCCTCCTTTAAGCAAATGCTGATGCAGATTATATACCGCTTTTATCCTTATATATACTTTTTAAAACACTGATGGATTATGGGAAGAATGGATTAACGTGAATAAAAGAATGTACATTTCAAATGGGTTCATTAGATTTATAATATAATATGCATAAATCCCAGAATTGTTTGAGGCATCAAACCCTAGCTATTTGACGTAGGCCTTATGTCCTTTTCGTCTGAGAGCCTTCTCTAAAAAATAAACATCCAGATGCGACATTTAAAAAAATCAGATTCTGAATGTAGAATCTTTCTAGGATAGGTTTACCCTTCATATATTCAAGTAACAAAGTTATAGAATTCGTTCCGATTACCTTACGTGTGTGTATATATATGTTTATATATATGTATATAGCACCACGTCTTACTACCAGTTCAGATTATACACCTATGAACTAATTACACTAATGTGTTAGGTGTTAGGGATTAAGAAGTTTGAATTTCATATCAAGTGTACCCAAATTTGCGCGGATGGAGAGTGGATAAATATTTAGGAAAACATCACTAAGTATACCCAACTGGAATTGAACCTTGTTCTCCCCGTCTTCAGCAGTCCAGTCTATTACGAAAGTAGCACCTAGGACCATGTAGCCACCGAAGTGTGTCTTACGTATATTGAACAGTTTGTTGTACATCCCCTAGAAAAAACATCCTTATACTTCCTGATACAAAGTATATCACCAGACTTAAACTTACTTGTAACTGAGTCGATAATTCTAGAATGTAAGTAAGCAGTATGTATAAGAATGTTATCCTTAACATCGATATGACTCATCTTAATAGTCGAGTGTACCCAAAACATTTAATCATCCTAGAGTGATTAGAGCTTTGAAACATACATAATATCAATTTAACTTTAATATAATATAATTATTTGTTATATTATATATTTTAATATAATATAATTTTATATTCATCCAATTTAATATTTATCATAGTTCATTTATAATACCATGCATCATATTTAAATTAAATTAATTCATAATTCATTAATCATACTTAGAATATATTTGTTTATCATTCATAAATCAAAGATTTTCTTCAAACGTGATAAAGTAACGCATCATGCCTATTACACACTAGATAATACTTCATTGATTAGTGCCATACATCATACCTATAAGATATTTGTTCGTATTTAATAGATTATAGAGTATATCATATTTGATTAAGACTCATCATACTTATTACGCGATTGATCACCCCTTATTAATCGATACTTATTAGATATTTGATAATATTTCATTTATCAAAGTCAGCGATTTAATACTTGCTAGAGTCATGGATCATAATAGGTAAATATTTTATCATCTTTCACTAAACATATCACGCTTCAGACTTATAAAGCGTTTGAGCATCATTCATTGATTAGAGTTATGTATCGTAATTATAGGACATTTATTTTGATCATACCATTATCATATTGATAGAGTCATTTATCGTACTAACAATAGATTTTGCTACGTTCAAACTTTTCGCTGTTTAATCGTAACTATCATTGATATTTGTTAATGCGTTAACATATTAAATTAGAATGGTCCTTGTAGTTGTTTAAACTAGACTGGACTTAATACAAATAAATTACTCATTTAAGTGTATTTATTATAAGTAAAAGAAAACACACTGCAGGATGAATTGATTCACCTATTGCCCGAGACACACTGCGTCCCTCAACCGACACTCGAAAACTTTGGAGAGCCTTCTCGCTTCAAACATGACAAAAAGATTCCAATGGAATATTCTCAAATATTGCTACCCCTACTTACCACTTATATATTAATCCAAGCCTTGCTTGACTCCTTGTGTAATGACCTAGCCACTTGAGGTAGATTTCCCTATTCGGGTAGGGGCGTGGGGGGTGGAGGCTGGTCCTCGCCGCTGACACAGGGCCGTTGTCAATAACTGGACTAGTTGGAGGCTAAGTGAACCCTAGCTTGGGTATTCTTGCGTCATTATAGGTTAAAATATGGCGCGATAGTGTGCTCGGGCCTTAACTATCGGTCCACTAAGCATTCATTAACGTTCTTGCATACCACCCATAGAGTGAAATATTGCCTATCTTAATCAAGCCATCAACATAGCTGTGCCGCTAGTGGGTCCCCTTCCCTCTCTTGTGGGCCGCACAAACATTTCTCTCCAGCTGTCACCTTACATATTCACCCTGTCAATAGTTATTACAAAATACATACACTACGATGAATTTAAACTATCAATTTGACAATCGTTCATTGATTAGTGTCATACATCATACTTAGTATACATTAGAATTATCTATCATTGATCATACGAGGCGTCATCCTTATTTACGAGTCACACATCGTATTTGATCAGGGACATAGTTAATCATATTAATCTCTGCATGCGGCAGCCGGCTTTCTGTATGTCAGTGCTGTGAAAATAAAACCTAAGATGGTAAATCCTCTACATTACAATTGCTCCCTCATACCTGTGAAATAATACATACTTTCTCCTAAAAGAGTATAAAAGCTGTACCATAAGATACTATATTCCCCTCCTCTTTAAATTTACTTTATCGTATCATCTTAGAGGAGGACTGGACTACTGGCCGATAGAAGTGAACTCACCGAGCATACACTTGTACGTTTCAGTCAATCCCCTTTTCCCCAACTCATCTCTCCATCCCTCTCGTACACTTTCCTTACCACCATAGACTCACCTTTGCAAAGGTGAATAACGTCTCTCCCTCTCATCGGCCTTGCATGCTGTAGCCAACCCTCTCATGATGATGCAACTCTTCTTTTCATCCACAATACTAGTTTTCTGTGTTTGCTTTTTTACCACTGAGCTGAATACCAACACCATTCGTATGTTATTTATTCATTATAAATCATAATAATCCGATAACACATTGTTTTAAGTTTGTGTTGCAAAGCATAATGGGTCAATATACATTTCTTATATCATGCAAATTGATACACCCCTCCATCAGATTTTACTTTTTATTCATAGCGAACACGGAAATCAACCTTTAGGTGCTGCTACACTTGAACCTGTACAACATTAAACAGTGTCAATTAAACTCTTTAGTTTCGGTTAGACATAGTGACATATTTCCCTCCAGTATCGTCGGTCAGTCACCTTGACCTTCCCCTTGTGTCGTCCTTTTCAAAAATATCAATGGCTAGAATGGCTGTCTTGCTTATTAGAGCGAGTTTTGTTCCACCGGAGGAAAGAGTATATAGAATAATATTGGAAGGAACAATCTCTGGTAACATTCAGGGGTTAAGGTACGTTTTCAGTTTAGAGGTAGCCCGGTTGTGTACACAAGCCAGTGACTTGATACATATCGGCAACTATTCTAGTATTGTGCAGGCATAATATGAGTAGTAGCCCCCGATGTTTACACAAGTCAGTGTATTGACCCATATTGTCAACTGTTCTTATGTTGATCAGGTGTAATAATAGGTTCCTCGGAGAACAAAGTGGCTAAGGCAGTGAACGAGATCTGTCTGGTCTGTATCTGCGAGGTACTATCAGGCTGCGACCGGAACGTCGGCTGCGTCAAAGACGTCTGCGGTCTGTTCCAGATCACCAGACCCTACTGGGTGGACTCGGGGCGGCCGGTGCTAGCCAATGATGACCCTAATAATAACGCAGGTGAGCTCGGTGATACGGCTGGCTCAAGGCATACCAAGAAAGTACTAATATGTTTCATGAGCTACCATTTGTATTGATAGCATCTTTGTGGATATGAGTGGAAGTGAAAGTTGCTAAATAAGGTTATTTTTTATTTTTTTATTTAAATCCCACGTCATAATACCTATTCAGGCTCTACGCAGTTAACGTTTATTATTTTACACAAAATACACCAGCCATAGTGGATAGCGAACACTGCCATGTCATTCGTTGGTCTTAGATACATTATTCTGTTGTGATTCTAAATGAAATGTTTTGGCCCTTCCAACCTTAGAACTTACGTAGCTGTCAATAGTATGTATGTATGCATGTATGTATGTATGTATGTATGTATGTATGTATGTGTGTAATTATGTATGTATGCATTTATGTATGTAGTTATGTATGTATGCATGTATGTATGTAGTTATGTATGTGTATATACATATATTTACCATGTCTTACTACCCGTTTGGTAAATGCGCTTAATATGTACTAATTACGCTGATGGATTTAGGGATCATGAAGGTTATATTTATAGGAAGTGTACCGACGTGGAAAACGTAAAACGTAAAACGTACGTGAGAGTGGAAAACAGTTTTGGAAAAACCACCCTCAATACACCCGAACGAGATTCGAAACGTGATCTTCCCATCATCGACAGTCTAGTCTACTGCATAAGTAGTGCGTTAAACCACGTGGCCACCGAAGTTGGCTGTATGTATAATTATTATATATATATATATATATATATATATATATATATATATATATATAT
>CABFOV010000619.1:85654-104920 GCA_902141375.1 Timema poppense | reverse complement strand
GAGGTAAGGAGAGTCGGGGAAGGATAGGTGAAGACGACGAAGAAATGCTCTGTTCAAAAATAGTGACGATTTATTATGCTCTTGTGAAACGGCGGTTTCCCAGGGTGGGTCACCACTGAACTCGAATCAAGATTTCATCGGCTTATATACCCTCCGTTGCTGCCTGGCCTTGTCCAATCAGAGAAGAGGGAGCTTCCCATTGGTTCGGGAAAACGAGAGTGATATTGGCCGCCAATCGAGCCAATAGGAAGAAGGGAGTTGATTACAGAGGTAAGAGCGTCACGGACGGCTCAGAAAACATGGACCGCGAATGGTCCAGGCAGTAGGGAGGGGTTAGAGCGGCCGGTGCGAGTGCGGAGGAAAGATACAAGGCTGCCTGAGCAGTGAGGTACAACAAACCCATACATCCTTCTTCATCTCCTCTAAACTTGAAACATTTCTGCGAATAGCCAGTCCATAATAGATCTTTATCTCATATCTGCATCTGTGGGGCGTCTGCGGCCTCCAATCGTTTTACCGTCTGAAAGCTTTGCCCCAGCCTTTTTACATATTTTCTTAGGCGTGTACCCATACGTTTCTTCACATGGCCCACGCACTCTAATTTTTCATTAGAAAAAATTGGGCCATATGGTTGCACTCCCACAACAGAAGGAAAGGATGCACCATTTCCATCCCCTAGGTAATATTTATAGAGAATATTGTATAGATCTTTAGACTGCTGAAAACAGCATCAGTACTGAAATTGTTTGGCGTAATATGAATAATGCACTCCCCCACAAAATATACCATAAGATATGTTATACTCAACACAATTATATAAACTTAGTCTTAAATTAAACCTAAAGTTCTAGTGAATAATTTTAGGTTAAAACCTGAATATATATACTTATATTCATCTGACTCCCAGAGGAAACATTTAGAAGGAATGAAAGACCACAATGGAGTGAGCGGTGACGTAGATATTATGCCATTCCCATGTGAACACGTTTAAGGTGGAAGTATAGTGTAGGGGACGTGTGAAAAGGTAAGAGTTTTTGCAGTTTTTATAGCAAAATATTGTTTGACCAAATAAAATAAAATATTGCTACAGTATACATTTAGAGTTTAATTTTATTTACATGATGATGTCAACAGTGTTTGAATATTTTTCATGAGGGTAGTGACATTAGAGGACCAACTTTTTAAATGATGATAAAAAAAGTTTTCATCAAATTCTATGACACCCTTGATAAATATTCAAGAACTGTTTAAAGAAAATTATTCAAAATATTTCTATTGAAGAAATATATTTGTTTTATTTTAATAATAAAGAAATTTTGTGCTCTAAAAACTGCCAGAACGCTGACCTTTTCTCACTTCCCCTACACTATCACCTTAATATTGAACCTTGTTCCCAAATTCACTTATTCTTTACTACAAAAAACAATGTTACCTATCTATCCATCCAACCATATTATTTTGTATGTATATATCACGTTATAAATGTGAGCTTACTTCAGTATCTTGACACAGAAATGTCAGATTCTGCATTATTTCAAATAAGTTGACAGGAGAAATGAACCATCGTCCCTAACCCCTTCGCTGGTTTTACCAGCCTAGTGAAGTCGGGCTCAAAAGTGTTATCGGTTACAAAAATATTTACTCAAATAGTCACAAATTATACTCATGTAGTCCCACCTCTCCCCCCACCTTTGTTATTCGTGTTTACCCATTCAGGGGTGTTTTTATCTTGTATTATCTTTGATTAAATCCATGGACCACTTTTCACGAGAGCCCCTTATTGCAGACTTTGTAAACCTGTGCTTTACTATGTATAGATTGTGATTATAATGGAAAAATAAAATTACCTATAAGTAATGATAGTCTAATAATAATATTTTCTATATAAGTTTTTTTTTTTTTCAAATTAAGACCTATTATATTTCTAGTATATAATTGAGTTTATTTAAAACTAACGTGTATGAGATTATTTTGTAAGGTTAATATTTATTAGTAAAATTTTTATTTATAGACCGCGTAGTTGAGCACGTGGGCTAAGCGTCAGGTTCATCTGCACTGGTTTTTCAATGACACTGAGGTCAGGCTTCGCTTCTCGGCAAGGTGGACTTATGTTGAATGGGTATAGTCATGGACGGGAAATAGAAACAGGGAAATATTTGACAAAAAAAATAATGCTTGGATATAATTGAAATGAGAACACTCTTATCAACGTATTTGAAGTAAGATATATCTTTGAAAGACTTCTCACAAAGCCTCCTGGCCCACAAAATATTTATAAAAGAAAAAATGTTTTAACAAAGACTAAATTATTTTTTCAAATCCTCTTCGCTGTAATCAGGGTATGGTCAATGGCCTCCATACCACTCAGCCATGAGTCACGGACAGTAAATGTTGTTATTTTAGGATTGTAATGGTGACGGGGTTGTGAACTGCTTCGACTACTTCGCCATCCACCATTTTGGTGGGTTTGGCTGCGAGGATAACCTGGAGGAGAACTTCAAAGTCAAGCTCCAGAGCTGCCTGGAAGAGTTACAGGAGTCCGACGTCGACTACTCGTAACGACGTCAGGGGTTTCAGGCGAAGGAGGAATTTCAAGCTTAGTCTTGATTACACTTATAATAATGAAGGGCTCTTGAATAAAACCTGGGGGAAATGACTCTAGCAACGTGTCATATCCTGCCAGAGGATTCTCTGAATGTAATACTTATCCTGCTACAGGACTTAATATTGTGCAGTGGCACACCCAGAAATTTACTTTGGTGGGAGGCATATAATTTGTCAAAGCTATTTATTCTTTTCTTCCAGTGAGAACTTAGGATCACTTTTAGTGTGTGTATCCCTTTTAAATATCAAGACGTAATCCTGATATTAAATCGACAGGATTTACTGGGAGAAGTTCTTACCCCGCAACAGTACTTTCTAAGTGTAGTACTAAATGTAATTTCAATAAAAAGTGTAAATTTATACAAAAATATTGAAAAAATTGTTGACAATTTTTTTAAATAAATACGCATGAATAATGCAACTACTTATATTTTATTTTTTTACTATTACGTTTAAACCCATAGCTATTGCCAGCTTGATGTGAGGAGTATGGACCAGAGAGGTAGTGTGTAAGTGCACTCGCGTTTGCTTGGAGAGGGGATAGGAAATCCACAATGATACAACACATCTCAGTGCACCCTGACTAAGATTTAAACCTATAATTTACCGCAATCATCAAACCATACTACTGACGCTTTTATCCCCGTTCCCACTGATGAAGCATTTTTAGTAATAGTTATAAAATGGATGCATTGCAGCTCCCACTGGTTTAGTGGCTACTGTCCCGCAGATAATTTCTGCTGTAACAATGTTTGACCTCACCACCTCAGCAGCGCTAGCTGAGTTGAGGTAGTGATTCACTCGCCATTCTCTGGCCCAGGAACTCAGGGTTCACTACCAACTAATACACTGACACAAGAGGTTTTAGAATTAGTTCTTGGCCGTTTTCCATAGAAATTCTGGTATATTAATTTAAAATTCATCTTTTTAATCTTATGCTTTGATTGTTTAGTGTAAGTTTCAGATTGCCAAAATGGGCAGCAAGATGTATATAACTTAAAACAAATAAATTTGGCTACATAGATTAATAACTCTGAGGTTAGAAAATGTTCGGTAAGTAAGTAAATAAAGAATAAGCCTTGTTTCAACTATTTCTTGTTCGAGTATCACTACAGTTTCAAAAAAATATCAATAAAACGAGAATCAACATGGTGCACAGATAATCAATCACCTTATAATAGACTCCTGATTCACGGGTTTCTGAAGGCTTTATACAGTTGATAGCTTTAAATGAATCCATTCTGGCTTCAAAATTTGTAAGAATAAGTTAAACCTTGACTTCAACTATGCTAAACTGTATTTTTTTAAATAAGACTATACAAATAACTTCAACTTTGAAATGCTAAGAATATACGTAAATAGCTAAACCAACATTTATATAAACCCACAGGAAGCTTTTGCTAAGTGTAGTTAATATATTGCTCCATTCTCTTGTAAAGTAGTATTTGGAATTCAGCTTGATCTGACATCTAACTACTCAATCATTAAGTTTGTTAGGTACAATGTGACACATGTAAGTGCTGAATATAACGAAGAGAGGCACAATATCGTAATAGGGACGCAGCACAAATAATAGGAGCCCTAAGATTATTATTAGCACCGCGTCTTACTACCCGTTCGGGTTATACGCACTTACGCTAATGTTGTAATGGTAGGGTGATTGTGAGATGAAATGGAGGACCTACAGTTTAACGTGGAATCCGAGCCACGGTGGAGGCCTGGCATTGAGCCCTAACAGATAACACAACCTGGTATCCGGAATACAGAAGAACTTCCCTGACAAATAGCATAAGCTGGTATTAGGAGTACAGAAGAGCTGCCCTAACAGATTCTACAAGATGGTATCAGGAACATAATATCTGCCCTAACAGATCACACAAGTTGGTATCAGGAATATCTAATAGCTGTCCTAACTGATCAAAAAAGTTGGTAACAGGAACACTGTACAGAAACGTTGTTTTGACAGATAGCACAGGCCGGTATCAGAAACACAGAAAATCTACCCTAGCAGATTCCACATTCTGGTATCAGAAACATAGAAGCGCAACCATAGTAGATAAACTAATCTCCTGCCGGCCAGCCTGCCAGTTTCTGCACAGTGTTAATTTGTTTTTTTCAGCGCCAGATCGTTCCACTTATCTCGGAGAGGAGGAAACTGTCTCTCGTCAGCTCTGAATTGGACAGGCGGTGGGAGGTAGCGGCCTACACACAAAACCAATTGGCTCAGTTCGGACATTAGTCGTCATGGTCTCTTCTCGACAAGCCGTGGTGGTGGCCCTCACCGCTCTCTGTACCATCTTCATCGTTTCCCGAGGTGAGTGCCACTTTAAGGAGGTAAAGGCCCTTCTGAGATGTACAGGTGTGCTCTCTAAGACCATTACGGAATATCAAACGAACTAGAACTAAAGGAAGGGGGTAGTTTTATAGAAACTTAATCAATATCGATTTGATTAAAGTTGATAAAGGGGTAAAAGCCACACTGTGGAGCACAAAATTCATCCTTGTGCCCCTGTTCTCTTGGACTGGATTAAATATGAATTATTTCTAGCCGTTACATGAGATTCGGGCGTTACTCGGTTGGGATTGCATTTGGCCCGTTTTAATGTGGATCAATTTTCAGATGGAAGTAGTTCATTACTGACCCCTTCATGAGTAGTCTAACCTAAATCAACAATATTAGGAGAACCTGCCCCATGGTTTAGTGGCCATTGCACCTGGCTATGGACCTAGGGTTCCCGAGTTCGAATCCTGGCTGGTTACATGGGTAATTTTCCCGAAATGGGAGTTATCCCAATGGTTAACAGGGTTTTGTTAGTTAGTCTTATGTTATATTTAAGACCATTACTGGCTCCACACCTTCATATTAACTACCATCACATCATCTCATTTGTGGGTACGACTTGTAGACAATATCCATTAGTATAGGCCTACCCTGGACAGCGTTCTGTTCAACCAGTGCGGATAAAAGTCTACATACCACAGGTGGCCAAAGTTGTTAGTATTATATCTCCCGGTTAAAGTTGTCATAAACTAAAAAAAATGTGGTGACTGAATGAAGTGATCGAGTACTAGCCATTGGTGAAAAATTATAGCAAGTAACCGTATCTGACAGTTACTAAAACTTCTTTAATATAATTATACGTCAATTCATGTGATCTGTAGTTGCCAGTGACCCCCTTTCATTCTACCGTCTTCCCGGTAAATGTTTGAAAAATGGATGTCCCTAAAAGCTATTTAGAGTGGTCTTTCTCGCCAATTTTTGAAAATAAGATTATTTAAAAAAAATTATTTAGTGTAGTCTTCCCCATATATTTTTTGAAAATTGAATAATTCTTAAATATATTTAAATGGGTCCTCCTTCAGCAAATATTTAAAAATATGATATCTCTAGAAGATATTTTGGTTAGCTCTCACCTTGAGTTTAAAAAAATAATTTATTAGATTATTCTTTAAGCCATTTAAAGTGATTGTCACCTAGACATTTTTGAAATTTCTATGTGCTATTTAAAGAGATCCTCACCTTATTTTTTTCAGACAGTTAAAGGTCTCTATTAGCTATTTGAAATGGTCTTCTACAGCAATTTATAAAATGTATCTCTTTAGATGTTATTAGGAACCATCCTCCCATGGAAATCTTTTTTGAAGTTGATGCTTTTTAAAGCTATTTGTAGTGGTCCCTTCCTAGCATATTTTTGAAAATTGAATACCTTTAGAATTTATTTGTAGTTTGGTGCAAGTCTTTCAGTTTCATATTCGATAACACCAGAATGTAGGAAATACATTTAGAGGGAGGTTAATTTACTGCAAGAATAGCTAATGACCTCCCATACAACAGCACGCTATAACTAATTTTGAGTGATACTTCTCCCAATTCTCAGTAGCTTTAATTTTTAAAGCTATTTAGAGTAGTCCGTTCTGAAAGTTTTTTTAAAAAAAGTTTATGCTCCTAGAATCTATTTGTGTAAATGCATCAGCATCAACACACGGTGTGTATGGGTATATACAGTAGGGCATCTGTAGTTTCCAAGGGGACTGGTCTAATTGTTTGTTAAAATTAATCCACTGGCCACATATTAGACACAATGTAACATAAATTATTAAAACAATTTTGAAAGAACCAACACAGCCCTACCTATGTTGACCCTGCTTTTACTAACTATATTTTATTATATATTTAAACTATATAATTATAATAATTTAATTTTGCTCTGTTAGTGCTGAGGTAAAATTGATTCATTGGAGAGCCAGCTAAAAGGTTTTATTCAATATTTTACTATCTAGTTATGTAATTTTAAATTATTTATCACCCTGAAAATTTTCAAAATTTATTAAAATTGAAGATTTAAGTTTCTTTGGAAAATAAATTAAATTGGTAACACTCCATTGTTAAAGGTTTTAAAATAAGCTAACTATGTAGATGTTTCTAAGAAGAGAATACAAAAGAGTTAACGCTAATGATTTTCACGGCCCGGTGCAATTCCCCAATCTGACCCGGGAAACTGTGTGTTTGGAGGATCACACTGTTCCCCCTCCCCCAAATGATGATGATAACTGCTACCGTATGCAGGTCATGAGCAGAACTTCGAGCCACTCAGCAACCTGTGTCTGTTGTGTATCTGCGAGGCGACCTCAAACTGCAGCAAGGATTCCCTGGCAGCGTCTTGTGATGAGGGTGACGACACCTGTGGCCTATACGCCCTGACGCAGGCCTACTGGGAGGACGCTGGCAAGCTCGAGGTCCCAGATAATCCTCGTGAGAGTGAGGATCAGAATAGCACCAAGCGTGAGTATCTGCAACCCTCCGCTGAATGGTCCAGATCAGTGACCCTCTCCCCTAATCTCCCCCATCATACGAGGGGAAACTAAAAACTTACACACCCATTTCATAATAATAAATGAAAAAAATTGCTTGGTCAGATAATAATGAAAAAAACTAATGTCAAAGCAAATTTTGAATAACGAATATCTTTTACATGATATTAGAGAACAAATACAAATTTTAAAAATCTAGATATGTCTCGTGGACTCCCACAGGACTCTTTGCGGACACAAGTTTGGGTAGCTCTAGTCCAGATCAATGATCACTTAGTGAAGGAAGGCATTCCTACATAAGCTCTTTTTTCGTACTTAATTTGATAAATAAACTTGTAATGGAATAACGATGGAAACTATCCCAATGCAACCTGTGTAGTAGCTACAACGAAATGTACGACGCACAATCGAGTGGTGATAGCTTACAACCCTGTTTTTTGTATTTTATTTTTTCGCCGCGTCTCAGTACCCTTTCGCCAATGGAATAAGGTTGAGGAAGATACAATTTCAGAGGAAATATACCCTCATTTTTATGGAGGGAAAATGGAAAACAATTGAGGTAAAACCACCTTCAGGACCCACGACTGGGATTTGGACCCCAAACTCCTCGGCCAGCGGTAATCTAGTTTAACACAAAAGTGAGTTTTAGATAGACTATGTGACCACTATTACGAGTCTGTAAATAGTTAATGTCATCAACAAAACAAATATTTATTTCAGAAAATGGTGCATGCGTGGATTGATTAAAAGTTTAATGTAGGTATATTTTGATATAAACCAACATATTTTTAATTTTTGAATATGATTAAAGAATACATCAACCATTTCTCTAAAAACCTCTTTTTCCAAACAAAAACATTATTTTTCACTTTTTTTTGTGCATAAATAAGAAAATCAGGTTGCTAATATGTCTCTGCTCATGCGTTTATACTTAAACATAGCCGAAAACTAAAACCAACACTATTACCAAATTACAGGTTTCCATGAAGATGATTGTAGTTACTTGTTTCATCTAATCAACAGTAATTGTTGCATATATGTCGTAAGTTTAGTGGCATTATATAAAACCCTTTTTTAAATGAAGATATAAAGATTTAATGAAATTCTAGGGCACCCTTAACGGATATTCAACAACGGTTGATATTATCATGTGAAGAATATCAAGCTTTATATTTTTAAATAATTAATATTTGATTTATTTTGACCTAAGAAAAGTTTCGCTATAAAGCTACAAAAACACTGACTTTTCCTCGGGTTCCCTTCAACCCTACCTTAATAAATAATGTATGGACCCTCCCTAGGTACTTTATTTCCTTGATCCTTGTTGGAACCCTTAAGGGCAGGACACAGAAGACTCTCATTAGAAGCGAGAGAGAGTTTTCAACTTGCGAATTTAATCGTTTCACTTACCCGCTACGGTGGCGTAGTTGGCTAACGCGCTTGTCGTGTTGAGCTCGACTGCTTAGGACGAGGAGATCGAGGTTCGAATCTCGGTCTGGTGAACTGGGGGTGGTTTTTCCTAAATGGTTTTCCACTCTTCCTCCACGCAAGTGCGGGTCATTTCCTCTAATTCAACCTTCCCAATTCCTAATCCATTAGAGGAATTAGTACTTAAAGAGTATAACCTGAACGGGTAGTAAGACGCGGTGCTAAATATTATTATTATTGATCGTTTCACTTACCATTCAATTATTTGTAAATATTGCTTCCTCACTCCAGTGAAACCATTATTTTTCTCTTATTTCAACGTTTCCCAACGTGGGGTACGTGAACCCCCAGGAGTATGTGCCAGGAAGTTTGGGGGTACGAGAAAATATTCGAATCATGGCGGAAAGAGCTACATCTGCCAGCAGTGTAAGATAAAAGATCAGTCGAAAGTTATTACATTAACTCAATAATATAGCGAGGGGAGGTTCGGGATTTATTCTAGATCTGACCTTAAGAAAATTATTTCAATTTCAAACATAAGATAGTTTTATAATTATTAATAAATAAATTAAATGTTAGTTTTATTGTAACCTTTGCTTGTTTAATGTAAGCTTATATTTCACCTTGTTATTACATTGTTTTTAATCTCTTCATTAGATCATTTATTTTCAGTTGCAACAAATAAATTGAAAATAACTACTACTATAGTAATAAAACATTTTGTTAATATTAAGGGCACAATTTATGTAAATGTGTTGCCAAGGGGTACGCAAGCGAAAGAAGTTTGGGAGCCGCTATCTTATTTAATTATTTCTTAGGTTTATCTATTGTAGTTGTTTTAAGTAGTCAATTCTGTATCTAAGGAGCTTTAGCTCAAATAATTATAGTAAAAATACTAACATAATCATTATATTCTTTAAAATGTGTATCTTCAAAGCCTGACAATTTAATGTTTATGATACATTTTTAAAATACAATCATTCTAAAAAGTATCTACTCGGATGGTGGTTAATAATTTTAAGGAGTCAATCTTGCAAGATACTTAATTTCAGGTAATTGAGAGGTCGGGGTTTGAATCTTGACCAAGTGCTCTGGGAGGAATTTTCCCAAAATAGTTTCCCACTCTTCCTTTATGCAAATGTGGGAACCATTCTTTTGAGTTTTACCTGCCTTAGCCATACCACATTAGTGTAAATATTCGAATAGCCTGGACGGGTAGTAAAACGTGGAGCACAAAAATAATTTTAAAAAGTACTCACAAAGTATATCTTATAACCGAGACTACGAAGGCCATTCTAATGACTGGCAGTTCGCCCCCTGCTTTATAATAATCATGCAGGGGATAACTGTTGTCATTCGTACGAGCTTTACAGTTTCGGCCCTGAGTTATTAATGTTATGCGGCACGTCCTACTATTTATTTTATATTTATTTATTAATACGTTTAATACCATGCGTCCGCATTGATCATGAAGGGTTGATGAGGGGGAGGGAATCATCACCCAGAAGAGATTCCAACCTCTACTAACTTCATCCCTACCATCCCCAAACTAGGCCATTAGTGATCTTTGTTTTGAAACTCATTAAAAAACCTCCTTTTACTCCACTTGCTTTCATGGCACAGGCATCATATTTTTGAAGGCCAAACGGTCTAAGTCGTCACTATCGTGTTGGACTGGCCTGCTGAGGATGGGAATATCAGGGTTCAAACCCCAAATGGGTATATTGAGTTTTTTTTTATCCGAAATGGTTTTCCACTCTCCTTCCAGCCAATTGTGGGAAGATTCACTTTTAAAATGCTTCCTTTCTCATCCCCACCTTATTATAATAATGATCATATATGCATATAGCCTGAACAGGTAGTAAGACACGATGATATAAAAAAATCACATCTGACACCATCGGGACATGAACTCATTGGCTTCTAATAACAGTGCCGCATCCAGAAATTTTCTTTGAGGTGGGTATATTATCAGGGCTGCAGCAAAAAAGAACGTTATATGATTGCGAGGGGGTTAGGGGTATAGTGTCGTGGGAAACAACCCACTGCTAGCAGCCAAGAAAATGTGGGAATACTAAATACTTCTGGAGGCTATTTGGAAGTTCTTCCATAGTATCTGAGGGAAAATATTTTAACAATGTATGTGGTGTTACATGCAGATGTATCGAGGCTATTATTTCATTACTTTCAATACTTACTTTTTATAATGTGTTATTTTTAGAGAACTTTAAATGTGTGCAGTTGTGTAGTCTTTTAAAATATCAAGTCTCTTAAAGAATTTCCTTTACATTCGACACATCATAAATGTTCCCTACAATTTACTTTATTATTGAAATTTTTTCTGGTCCTGTAAGGGGCTAAAGCTCCGCTTGTCCTCCTATGGGCGATGGGGTGCACCATTGTGGTGTACTAATGTAGAGTTGAAAGAGAAAATAGAATACAGTAAAAACCAATAGCTTAGGACTTGATTATCTTTATCAGCAAAGTATATATTTAAATTAGAATTTATAGTTAAAACATTTTAATACTACTTTATTATGTTTAGAATTTGAACTTTGCGCGCAAGAGCCTCGCTGCGCTGAGGCTTCTGTACAGAACTACATGATCAGATATGCCCAGGTAGGTATATTAGTGACATACTTTGTGCCAGTGTACTTATAGCCTGATTTTGGTAGGAAGAACAGTATCTGGTAGTTACTAAGGGTACTAAAACATTTTTAATATATATCCTACATCAAATCATATTATTTGTCACTTTTGATAGGTTGTATCAATACCTATAAAATAACACAAATAATATAGTAAAATTATATCAATGTTGGCCACAAATAAATATGTTTCAATTTTCTTAACTGTTATATCAACCAAAATCAGTCTCTAACTACATTGTCATAAGTAAGTCACTCAATGCCAGCATTAGTGCCGATGTAAAGCACATAGCTACTTGGTCATAAGCGACCAGGTAATTATATTAGTGTCATCATTAGTGCTTCTGTACATAATTACATGATCATATACATGAAGGTGTTTCTTAGTGCCATCATTGGTGTCACTGTGCATAACTACATGATCATATACATGAAGGTAAGTCTCTTAGTGCCATCATTGGTGTCACCATACATATTTACATGATCATATACATGAATATGTCTCTTAGTACCATCATTGGTGTCACTGTGCATATCTACATGATCATATACATAAATATGTCTTTTAGTACCATCATTGGTGTCACTGTGCATAACTACATTATCATATACATGAATATGTCTCTTAGTACCATCATTGGTGTCACTGTGCATAACTACATGATCATATACATGAATATGTATCTTAGTACCATCATTGGTGTCACTGTGCATAACTACATGATCATATACATACATATGTCTCTTAGTAACATCATTGGTGTCACTGTGCATATCTACATGATAATATACATGAAGGTGTCTCTTAGTACCATCATTGGTGTCACTGTGCATACCTGCATGATCATATACATGAATATGTCTCTTAGTACCATCATTGGTGTCACTGTGCATAACTACATGATCATATACATCAATATGTTTCTTAGTACCATCATTGGTGTCACTGTGCATTACTACATGATCATATACATGAATATGTCTCTTAGTACCATCATTGATGTTACTGTGCATAACTACATGATCACATACATGAAGGTAGGTCTCTTTAGTGCCATCATTGGTGTCACTGTGCATATCTACATGATAATATACATGAAGGTGTCTCTTAGTGCCATCATTGGTGTCACCGTGCATAACTACATGATCATATACATGAATATGTCTCTTAGTACCATCATTGGTGTCACTGTGCATATCTACATGATCATATACATGAATATGTCTCTTAGTACCATCATTGGTGTCACTGTGTATATCTACATGATCATATACATGAATATGTTTCTTAGTACCATCATTGGTGTCACTGTGCATATCTACATGATCATATATATATTGATGTCTCTTAGCGCCATCATTGGTGTCACTGTGCATATCTACATGACCATATACATGAATATGTATCTTAGTACCATCATTGGTGTCACTGTGCATATCTACATGATCATATACATTGATGTCTCTTAGCGCCATCATTGGTGTCACTGTGCATATCTACATGATCATATACATGAATATGTCTCTTAGTACCATCATTGGTGTCACTGTGCATATCTACATGATCATATATATTGATGTCTCTTAGCGCCATCATTGGTGTCACTGTGCATATCTACATGACCATATACATGAAGGTAATTCTCTTAGTGCCATTCTTAGTGCCACTGTAAAAACTACAAAATTAAATATTCTGAGGTAGGTTTCTTAGTGTTGCTGTACAAAACATGATCAGTATATGATAATAAAGGCCCAGGTAAGTCTCACAGTGCCAGATATTAGTGCTGTCTATCCTGTAGCTTTGGTAATGTAATGTGTCCCAGGACTGTAACGGGGACGGGAAGATCGACTGTTTCGACTACGCCTCCATCCACCGCCTGGGAGGTTTTGGGTGCCGTGGCACCCTGGACCAGGCGTACAGCGACAAGGTTCTGGCCTGCAGCCAGGCCGCCGCTGGACTACTCACCAAGAGTGTAGGCTTCAATATCTAACTACTCCTATATCTGAATTGGAATTAATTTATTAGGTTTTTTTTAGTAGGGTTACCGTGATCGGGAAGATATTTTTATTCTTATGTTTTTCGTTTTTATTTGTTTAAAGTTCAGATTCCATAGTTTTTATTTTATAGCCAGAGCTCCAAGTATAGCTGGAGTGAAAAGTAAAGTTAATTATAATAGACGAGACTACTATTGAGTTAAATACAGTAACTGGTTTTCATCAAGTAAATTTAGAATCATTAAATTGCTTACTCTTCCGTGGTTCACATAGAAATTGTTTTAGGAGAATTAAAAACGTTGAAACATTGAAGCTTAACAGGTCCATTATTTTAATGGTAAATCACGGACTATGTTCTTTTGTTTTATTTTATTTCGCAAATATTGTTTATGAGAGATCTGGTAGTCGTAGTTAAATAGTTGATAAAGGTTTAATACATTTTTACCTTTAAAAAGCTTTGTGGTGATCTATATTGTGCTTTTGCAATATATTTGCAATTTACTAGGTTAAGTGTGATTAATATGAGATAAGACTTTAAAGAGAGAGAGAAAAGTGAAATGTAATAGTTTCACGTTTACCAAAGTTTGATTCAATATTGGGAAGGAAATTATTAAAATTTTATGTTTTCAGTTCAACACTAAGCAGTGATACTATACACTTATCTTTTTAACTACTAAACTATTTTCCTGAAGATGGAAATAAAATACCGAAACATATCAAATTGAAAAATTTCCCAGTCGGACATCAAACTGTTGATACAAAAGGAGCAAGAGACTCTAGCTGAGATAAGGCTTTAGAATTAAATCCAAAAATAATCTAATTTCATATAAAAATGTTGGCTCTCTCTTCACTGCATGTTATTTAATGAAATTTACTTGACTCTTATCTATCAAATAATTTATTAAACATGTATTTACTATTTTATATTAGTTATATTAATTATAATAATATAATGTATTATTTGAAACTTGAAATATCTTCATATATGTTAACAAACTTTATATGATAATTTTTAATATTTAATTTAGGATTAGCTTAAATGATATAATCAAATTATTTTACATATTATGTTATTCAATTTTGTTGCTTAAACGTAGTAGCTTGACTTATCTATTTTCATGTTACTTTAATTTTAATTTTATTAATGTTATAAAAACCAATCACATTATTCTCTATGAGAATAGTTTATTTTAACTTTTTTTCATCTTATTTTAACAGGCGGTATTTACATATTTCTTGAATTTGTTCTATTATTTTCAATTTCAATAATTTCTTTACCAATATCGAATCAAACTTTTGTCAACTGAAAATTATTAAACTTCACTTTTATCTTTCAAAGTCTTTAACATATTAAATAAAGCTCCACACTTCATTAGTTTTTTAGAATATTTTTTAAAATGTTGAAATTTGATTGTTAAATAATTTAGTTTCATAAAGTGTAGTTTCTATATTAATATTATTTCTCTTTTTAGAGAAATCCTGGGGGGCAATAATTCTTCCCCGAATCCTGGAACAGAGACATCCAAACACACTACCTTCAAGACATTAGTGAATTCCAGGTTACAACTGACTGGTTTTTTTCGGATGCGTGAATAATAACCCGCGGTCTATTAGTCTTAACTCTTCAAGAGCTCTTTCTCCAGAGATACCCAAGATATTCCCCGTGGCTATTGGTTGCGCTAAGCTTGCAGGCCCACTCACATATCACCACCCGAGAATACAAGTGTTATATCTCCAAATTTGTTAAATTTAAGATATTCGGTGTTATGTTTATTTAGAATGCACATGATTCCCTTGCGGTGAAATTGAGACTACTATATAATTAATTAAGAAGACACAAACTCGAGTTGTCATCTAGTAACATTGGTTCTACACACAAAGTCAAACTTCAATGATTTTTTTTTACACAAAAGTGAAAAATGGACATAGAACACTTGCATTCTCGGGTTACGATATCCTCTCAAACTCACGTCTCAACCAAATGAGGTAATATAATCCTCAGCAAGGTTTGAGCTGGACTAGCTTAGATGTTAGATCATCAAAGCGTTAGACCAAAGGTCTCTGTTTTAGTTACCATGTAGTTAGTTGTTCAATCATATAAAATGTAGGCTACAAGCCAGGTTATTAATTAGATATGGATTCAGAATTATCAAAGCTAAGCACGAGTAAATGTAAATATTGCTCTTGAAGCTAGAGTGATCTAGTTCAAGAGGAAACTATACAGTTTTAATAAATTGATCATCAAAAAATATTTTATTGTATTGATAAAATAAACATATTTTTATTTTAATAACAAACACTGACAAATATAAAATAAAACAAACTCAAAATTCCCACTTGAAAAATAAATGGTACGGAATTACTCGCTCTATTGTTTAAAAATGAAGATATTTACACAAAGATCGAAATATATGTGAAACTAAATAATATACACTAGCAAACCCAAGTATAAATGGCACTATACTTAAGTAAAACATTTTTTGAGTTGTGTTTTTACATTTTATAATTTTATCTTTAAAGAATTAAGTCCTCATTTTTATGTTTGGACCGATAAAAAAGATCAATGTTGGGTCCACAAGGGTCAACTCTTCGTATTGAAATTTCGACTCCGGTTAAAATTTCAACATTGCTATTAAATTCCTCATTTATAAATTTTTACCAATAATATATATATATTATGTTGACTGTTGAGTCAAAAATAAAAGAGATATTTCATTGTTGTACAGACATTTCTCCTAAGAGGTTAATGGAAACATAACATAAGCATTTGAGAGACTTACTTATATTTAATTACTCTATGACTTTATTATATTATTCCGTTAAAACATAAGTAGTATGTATATCTGTACAACTAAAGCCCACAAAATTTTATTAATATATTTGCCAAAATCTCAGAAACTATTGGTTTTATAAAAATATATTTCAAATGAACTTTTTTTGTTTTTAATAGTGATACAATTTTGCAACGATAAGTGATTTAGTATTTTAATAGTTGCAGAGTAATGGAAATTTCTGCTTCTGTAAAGTATCCTAAAAGTCGTTTGAATGGGGAAATAATGATAGCCATTTTGTTTATAAGCTTAATCAGCGCGTATATACGAATTTTAACCAAAATCGTTTGAGCCGATTTTGAGAAAATAGATTTTTCTCTTTTCGCACTTAATTAAATTATTCACAATTTTGGAGTTAAACAGACACACAAATAGACAGTATTGCAAATACCACATTTTATGATTCGGGGGGTCATGAGATGTTGACATCCATCAACATTTGGGTTAGATTTTTTTTTTTTTACTGTTGCAATACTTTACCTTTTGTGTTCGAAAAGTTAATATAAATATTTGCGTTTAGCTTGAAAGTTATTGGATTAGTAAAAATAAGTTTCAAATAAAAGATTCGTTTTATAAATAGCTCTACATAGTTGCAATGATTATTAATTACATATTTCAAAGAGTTACAAAGAAATGATAAAATTATAATAATTTACGCATCACACCCAAGCCCTTTAATTAATTTTGTCAAACTATTGAGAATAGACATTTGGTTTGGAATATTTATAAATACTTATAAATGAAATTCAATTATAATTGTTAGAGCCGATTTTGAGAAAATCGAATTGTTCTCTTTTTGTCCTTCAGTAGACTACCCCTAATTTTAGGGTTAGATATCCAATTCCAAAAATACCTTGAGGCAACCCTATGAAAAACTTAAATACCAAGTTTTAGTCCGATCGGTAAAATGGTTTAGGCTCTAGTCTGAGTTATAGATAGACAGACGGAAATTCAAAAACTACTTTTTTTGTTTGAGGTCATGAAATGTCAACATTAATCAAACTCTCGAGTTCAATTATTTGACGATCGCAATACCTTCTCTACCTGTAGGATAGCGAGAAAGTAAAAATTATTAAATAATTTAAAGTATTTTCAACCTGTTTCAATATCGGCAGTGAGAAAGCTAGTTTAATAAGTTAACATTCGAACTTTTAGTTCTGACCTAATAGATAAAACAAAAATTAGAATCTTAGCGTGCTTGCTGGCTCTATTCACGCTATTTGTTTTGTTTCCTTAGGTTCTATGGTTTGTAAATGATGGTTAGTAGAGGAACAACACCTGACTTAAATTATAGAGTTGTAATTAGAACGAACAGTTTCCTATCTTGTAACAATCCGCGCCACTGTTTGTAGCTAATCTCTTTCAACTATAAGGATATTACCACAGGTCTTTGCTTCTCCTGCACCCTAATGATCTCACCCAGAAGCTCCTCACTGCAACGAGCCCTCGCCAGAGTATTGACAACGGCCCTCGTCAGACTCGCTTCTATCCTCGAAACTATCTTATCCCTGAAATGGTTGGTGACCCAACCCGCTATCCTGTTCAGGATCCAGCTCATCTTCCCCAGCCCAGTGACACTCACTTTGATGCCATCGAGCCTTGTGATTCTAAGGCTGTTCAGGGTTATCTTGCATTTACCCCCGACAACGGCGACGTTCACCTGCACGTTGACGGAATTACTGGCGACACTACCAGTGATATGCCCAGACACGCTGATGTGTAGGAACTTCACCCGGTAGTGCTCGAACGCGAAAGCCATCGTCCCTAGACCCATACCACAAACGACAACCAGAGTCTCACCCTGTCTCGTCGCCACGACATCAGCCGTACGCCGGATACTGGACAGGCTCCTGAACCAGCCATCGTCGCCATCAAACGACCCCTTGGCCTTGATGAAACCAATCCGCTTCTGAAAGTCTGCGTGTATGTTGGGGATGGCTATCTGGTCCTGACCTTTAGCAATTATATCTCTTCGCACGTAGTCCAGTATAAAGTCTATTAGCTCATTGAGGTTGGTGTTGCCAGATAGTCGAATGGCATCTTCAGGCCTTGAACTGGTGGTGTTGATCAAAAGTTGGGTGGATGGGCCAGAAAGAGGAAGTTGAATGGAGCCACGGGCAATATCAAAAATTGGTATCTGAATTTCTTTATCGACCAAGTCTTTCGGATTGTCCGTAAACATATCTTGAGAACCAATCATAGATACTTGTGTTACCGGGGCATCAAGGTCGTGTCTCAGTCCATGTGACCCATGTGTCACGGAAGAATTGTCATGGGAATGTTGCACATCACTCAGAGGATTGGCTGTCTTCAGCTCATAGCCATCACCATATGACCATGTAGGCGAGGAAAACTGTGGGACTTGTTTGTTTGTTATGTCAGGGATACGAACTGGAGAGGCCCAGAAGAATCTGTTCTCATTAGCCAGGAAATATTTGGAAGATGTCAGTTGTGCTCTGTCAGTAGGTCTCTGATGAACCAAACTATCGGTGTCTGGTGGATTTATGTATGGTGCTGAATCATCATCATATCTATCCATGACATCATCATAATCCTTTACAACATCTTGTTTGTAGAAGACCTGTAAAGGTATATAATCACTATCCTTCTTGGAATCATGGGGAGACAGCTGCCCCCCTATAAGTTTACCTAGTGTCAGAAGGGACAGATACCTGTTGTATTCCATACCCTTGTTTTCCATCGACAAACCTTGAGTATGTTTTTTGTATACAGCCGAGTCGTCTAAGATATTATTATCATCTATCCCGCGAGTACTTGCCAGTACTCGAAACGCTTGAAGGAGACTATTTGGTGTCAGGATGGCTAGTGTGACAAGACACAGGCTGAGTGCCATCATTGACTCCGTCTGTGAACCAACAAAGATCGTTAGTCTTTTGGGGTCATCCATAAACCATGTGACGCTTTTTTTCTTACCTTTTTAGCCCCCC